>JANTOP010088529.1:0-19927 GCA_027564815.1 Symmerus nobilis
CAAATGTGGCCATTTTATTTTTCCTGTTTTTCCAGCCTTCCAAGAAAAAAATTTGAATTTTCTGAACTTTATACATTAATAAATGGTTAATAAAATAAATTAAAAAATTTTCGTTGCTATAAGTCAAATTTTGAAAATTCGTCTCTGAAAAGATTAAGATTGTAATCATGAATCATCTGAAGTAATTCCAGAGTGGTTGTAGATCCGATATGGTCGGGCAAAATTGACTGTGCCACATGCTTGAATTCAGAAACCTCGTAAATGAATTCTACTGCTTTGATATCTCTTTCATATTTCACTGTCTAATCAGTTGCTGCTTTTTTAATTCAGTTATATTCATAAAATGCAGGGACTCGCCAGACAAGAATCCAAAATCCCCAGCAACTTCCATCAAATTCTCATACTTCCAATTCATTTCAGTCATCAAAATATCAACTGCTCGGAAGATATTGGTGCGAATTCCTTCCATTTCTGAAATATTTGCCCCATCATCCTCCATCGTGCAATTGTAATATTTTGTTCTTCCTTGATCTTTTGGCGCCCCCTTAGCGATTGCGCCTGAGGCAAGCGCCTCAGTTGCCTCACCCTCACTACGGCTCTGGTTTCACGATCATAACAATCTGTCGGAATTATTCCTCATAGTTAAGTCTGAAGTAGTTATAAATCAAAAATCCATCAATCTGTGATTGATTTGACCTAAAGTTCGTCTTTTTCATATGAAAACATTAGTCCCAACAATCAACTCTGGAATTTCCTAAAAACATGAATCCATAAATCCAAGAATCCATGGTCGTACTGAAAACCTATGTTTCTCCAACTATCGGTACCTTTTTCTCAGGAATCCCTCAACACACGTTATTCAAATTTTGCACTTTTATTCATTAGTATATTTAAAAGCTTAGGACATGAACAAAAGAACGCACCCCATGTAGAACCCGCCTTTTTTCAAATATGAAAGAAAAAAAAATAGCCAAATTTTCAAATGTTTTTTTTTTTTTAAACTCGAGTATTATTGAAATTTTTTTAATATGCTCATGTCCTAAACTTTTAAATATACTAGTGAATAAGCGTGCAAAATTTGAATAACGCATGTTTAGAGGTTCCTGAGAAAAGGGTACCGATAGTTGGAAAAACATAGGTTTTCAGTACGACCAAAAAACTAAGAAGTTAATTATTTCTTGTTCGTTTGTTTTCATTGATTCGTTGCTCGACATACCCTACTTTGCACTGAATTTTGAAGCACTTCCGCTTATCGTAAAAATATGCGGAGTCGTAACAGCGCACCGACCCCCTTAATTTGTTGTTGTTTTCTATATATTTTCTATCATTTGGATATGGCAGCCGAACACGTTTGGAGAGGAATCAGCCTTATATAAGTTACATGCAATTTTTTTCCTCTCACGTAGTTGCTATTCCTTATAATTTTATTTCGATGGTTGAAACTTTAAAACGGCCCATACTATAAGCGATTTCTCTTCGTTACAATCGGTTGGAAAATTCACAAATTGATCAATAAGTTAAAGAGAAATCGCATAGTGTGTGGGGCCTTTAAGTGTAACTTTGACAAATTTCTCGGAGTCATGTGAAGTGTGTAAGTAATGAAACTTCATTGGACCACGAACAATTTGGGAATAATGAGAGAAAAGTGCAGAGGCACGACGAGCATGCGCCGAACCGCGGCAGTCGTCATTTGTCGAGCATCCATTTTGAATTTTTTATTTATTTATTAGAATTCTTGTCGCTGTTCATTCATCATCTTCCCCCGTCACAATTTTTTTTTTAAAATATTCTCGAAGGCGTTGTTCGGTTCGCTTAAAAATTGTGTATTAAAGTAGTTCTTAAGAATAAGTAAATAAGTGTTTTGTTGTTCTAAAAACCTGAAAAGTAGTAATAATAAGTTTGCAGTATTTCATTTTATATTAAAAAAGGAAATTTCTTTTCTTCCATTCCTATTCAATTAGAACCGATGGCGGCCATCCGCAAAAAATTAGTTATCGTTGGGGACGGTGCCTGCGGTAAGACTTGTCTACTGATCGTATTCAGTAAAGATCAATTTCCAGAAGTGTATGTGCCGACAGTATTTGAAAATTATGTGGCCGATATTGAAGTTGATGGCAAACAGGTAATTATTTTCAGGTGTTTCCATTATTTCTTTTATGATAATTAGATAAAGGAGGGTCGGAGTACATTATAGTTAAATGTCAATGATCATATAATTTTATATTCGTAAGTCATTCGATTAGGAACTTTTTCTTATTAAATACATATACATGTATGAAGTCATCATTCTGACTCCACAAATAATAAAACAAACATGTACATACTCTTGTAGGACCAGTATAATGCCAGAAGAAAATATTAAGAAACGATTAATCAGGGCTTGTAACCGTGCCTCATGTTGCTGAACAGAGGCTATCTGAATGAGGTGTAGTTTCTGTACCTTCTTTTTATTTTATTTTCAAAGTTGAACAATGTGGCCTTTGAAAATAAACACCTTGCACACCTTTGACTTATGTGTTCAAATTTAACATTAGATTAGATATGCACATAGAAAATGTTCACCAGTGAAGTCGAATCGAATTCGACATTAGTGCCTAGTTAATTTAATAATTTTGTACATAAGATTTATATCTTATGTCGAATTCGATAGGACAGTGAAGCTGACCTTTCACTAATGTGTTTAAATTTATCATTAGATAAAGAGAGATGCATATAGAAAGTGTACTTCACTGAAGTCCAATCGAATTCGACATTAATAAGTAGAGATACTAGTGAATAATATGGTGTCATTATTTACGACCTTCAATTTTGTCTGCAATGTTTTGGATATCGCTCATCGTTTTTGTTATCCGGATCGGACACGAGCAATTTAAAATGCCTGAGAAATTACCTGCATTACACACCTCCAGACCTGCTCCTCAATTAAGTTATTCCTTTTGTAAGTCGTTCATTGTATCGGTGAAATTGTAAAATATTCAATGCACACAATGCACTTTATTTATTCAAATTGATTACGTTTTTCTAAATGCTTACAACGCACAGTGGTTTGGAATATCAAAAATTTGAGTAAAGTCGAAAGAACGTCTTACTAAATACTGACAGGTGACAGGGTTTTAAGGTCGCTGATTACGAATCCGATCGAAGCAGATCCAAAATAATAGGCATTTTTCAATTTGAAAATCGTGTCCAGTCCATTATCATAATTTTGAACATCGAACAACAATGTGTTGAAATTTTTATATCTTTCGGAAATGAAAATAGAAATTGATTGTTGAGTTTGTGTTTCATCAATTTTATTGGGTAGGTAACTAATAAATTGCACTCTTTACATATAGATGACTTGATGAATTCGTGTTGAAATGCAATGGAAATGTGAAACAAACATTTTTTTGTTAGTTTGTACTTCAATTGTCATTCTGAAATTATCATATTATGAGGAGTTTCCTAAATTTAACAAACTTTTATTAATTTCAGCTCAATAATTTGTGACATATTCAATTAGAAATTATACGTATCCATTGAAATCTCTACATTTTTCTTCTGATATAGTGTTAGATGAATTAATTATCCCTGCCAACTTACATGGATTCCTGCTGGTTAATTCCCGAGTTATTCAATTGGGAATTTTTTGAATCCATGGAAACCTCTATTTTTGTTGGATTCCTATAGCGTTAGATGAGTTGATTATCTCAACTAACTTTCATTAATTTCTGTTGATTAGTTTCTGAGATATTGAATTGGGAATATTACGAATCCATGGAAACCCGTATTTTTATAGGATTTACATAGTATTAGCTTGGGGAAAAAGAAATCCATTATTTTTCGGCTAGTTGGGGTTAGTGACATATATCTCGTGATGTGCAGACGGCTGAAATTATAAACGGTATCTATGCTTCCAATACGATAACAGCTGATCATGCGCAATTTTGGGTTCGTCGCCGTTCCGGTAATTTCGATGTGAAAGATGCGCCACGCACAGGAAGACATGTCATTGAAAATGTCTATAAAATTCCGGAAATGATTCAATTAGACCGGCATATGAGCTGTTGCAGCATCTCCCAGAAACTGAAAATGGACCATCAAATAGTTTTGAACCATTTAAATATAGCTGGCTTTACAAAAAAGCTCGATGTTGATGATGATGAAACGAAATCGAGCCATTTCTGACACGAATGGTAACTGGCGACGAGAAATGGATCACATACGACAATGTTAGGCGAAAACGATTATGGTCGAAGGCCGACGAAGCGGTCCAAACGGTAGCCAAACCAGGATTGACGGCCAAGACGGTTTCGTTGTATATTTGGTGGGATTGGAAGGTAATAATCCACTATGAGTTGCTGCCCTATGGTCAATTCGGATCTCTACTGTCAGCAATTGGACCGATTGAAAGCAGCAATCGACCTGAAACGGCCAGAACTGGCTAATAGGAAGGGTGTTGTATTCCACCAAGATAACGCACATCCATGATGACCCGCCAGAAGCTCAGAGCTTGGTTAGAAGGTTCTAATGTATCCACTTTATAGTCCGGATCTAACACCAAGCGACTATCGTCTCTTTTTAACCGAATATTATATAATCAGATGATCTTTAATTTTTGACAACAAATGAAGAAATATTCTAGTACCTCACTTACTTAGACATTATTAATATTAATATTTCGAAAAAAATCAATAAGTAATTCAATAATTCCATTCTTCTGTGTTTTTCTAATAATGTCTGTGTTTCCCGAAATGTATTGTTTTAGTTCAACTATTATTTATTATAACAATATAATATGCAATCTTTAGACGTTGTATATAGATTGTATTAATATCTGTAAACATAACGTCAAACATTATTTAATTATTGTTTGACAACCCGATATCGGGCAATAAAACATTTAATGACATCTTTTTAAAATAGTAAATGAAGAAAGTTTAATTTGAGATTACACATGAAAATAAGGTTTAAGAGGGTATAACCTCATATGGAACATATAGTATTTGTGTTCATATTCATGTACTAATGTAGTAGATTCTAGTATAGCACATATTTCTTCAACGCGGTTTGCTATTATACGGAGAAATGTACAGAAGTTGTATTCATACGTTTTGAAAATTAAAAAAATATATTTCTTGTGATCGCGACCTTGTAGTTTTGTGATTCACTAGTGTAGGACTTTCAAATCATAAATATGGCGTCACTGTACCTCATTTCTTCTCATTTCTCCCTATTTGCGTATTTTATCAAAAATCGACAATTTCGGGGCTCTTGAGGTATTGAAAGACAATAATTTGAAAAACGAAGTTTTTTTCTAATTTGTAAACTAGAATTTCCACTCTACCCATTTACTTAATAGTTAAAAAATTTCCCGAACAATATTTTTTCCTGTCAGTCCACTTTTGTGTACACATAGCATAAGATTTGAGTTTGATAGTAAATCTAGTACATATTTATAAGGAACTTCGCTTTATTAATACCAGCGTTTAGTATTTATAGAAGGGATGCCAAGCGCCTAAGGACATTTTTTGCCCCCTTTAGAAATTAAAATGACCAAAATTAATATGGGAATATGAATTTATAAAAGAAGAAGATCATAAAATAAATCTTAAAAATAATTTTAGAATATGAAGATATATTTAGTAAACCGCTTGATATATGATATAACTTAATAAGGATTTCTAAGGATTTTTTAATATTGTTTTCCATTTGTATCAATAGTGTAGTGGACTCCTTATTTTATCTATTTCTCGAAAATTTTTGGGGCATGCCCAAATATTTACCGAAAAGACCCAAATTTTCCGCCTCCATTTTCAATTTTAATAGAACTTTCTCGACAATTGCTAGCCTTCCTATTACAATAAATTTAGGAAAATTTGGTCTATTTATTCTGTATGTGCTTCAGTAATCTCAGCACACTTGTACGATAAGGGATAAAACAATCAGCTAAGGCGCCTGTTCCACGATTTGACATGTTGTAAAAGTATCACCAATATTTGGGCCTAAGTAAAGTGCAGATTGAGTTAAGGTTAGATTAAAAGAGAATAGATTAAGCAGTAATAAAGTTTGTCTTATGGCGGGCAATTTTTCGTCCGACCGGCTTATCTGAAACGTAAACACTCATACAAAAAGTCATAATTCATCTTATTATATAATAATATTTAAACGCAGCCTAAACTAGTCACCTAACCTAATTAATTCACGGTTACAAGCCCTGATTAATATATTTGTGTTTTCTCGATGGACGGATAATCGCGTTGTCTGTATTATATTGAAAGAAAAGAATGCGAATAATTTAAAAACTAAAATTGAGAATTTTTTTCATACTCGAAATGTGTACGAAACTTCCAAATGGAAGCACCTATGCTCCCTCGAGGAGTAAGAAGTATAGATGATGATGATGATGAATTCTATAGTTTGACTTATAAAATTCAAATTTTCACGGAATTTTATTAAGGAAAAGGTAAATGTGAATATGGGAAATTAAATTGAAGGATTCAGGGAGGAAATTGTAGAACAAACTTTCTTAAAAGAATCAACCTCTGATTTTAGGAGTTAGGGGGGGGGGGGGCTCAATATAAATAACAAAACAGCAGTAAAATCGGTTATTTTCAGGGAAATTGTTTTAATTTTCCGGGACATTTTACATTAGGAATTTTCGATATGAATTTAATAGGGGGCTGACCTACGTGATTTCTCAATATCATAAGATCAAGGGGTCACCTATCAACTTATTTCTTAAAATCCCCTTAAAATTCGACTTGTATAAAATTCAATAAAATCGTCGATTATTGAACGAAATTATCTACTAAAGAATTTCTAAGAACAATTTTTTCAAAAATTTTCTAATCTAACGATGAGAAAATATTTCTTGGTTATTTACGAAGAGTTGTTATTAAGAAAAGTTTTCAAAAAAATCAACCGTTTTGGATTATTGTCAACTAGACACATAAACTGTCTGTTACGAGACAGATTATACTGCAAATGTCTATCGATATAAAATACGGCATAGTCGAAAAAAATTTGGTAAAAAGTCTGGTTGTTGGAAAATGTAGAAAAAAAATTCGGAACCGCTAGAACAGGTCAGAAAATGATTATTTATTGGATGACCTTATAGAATCATGATCTGAATGAGGAAATCGGGAAGGTGTGCTCTGCACCTTCTGCGCATTGGACTGCACGCCACTGCCTAGAAGAGAGTCTCAATGCCTTAAAAGGCATCAAAAGTCTTTGAAAATTCTAAAAATTATTTCAAACGCTTTCGTCAATTTAAAATTTCCAGAAAGATCTGTAAATCCAATACAGATTTATTTACGGATTACGGGAAATCGTCGTTACGCGACGCTTTATTTTAAAAAGCCCCCCCTTCTCCCTAAGAGCGTTGCGTATTTTTTGAATCACCCATTCCCTACAATGAGATTAAATATCTGGGAGCCCGAATTTGGATTAGATGGCTCTAAGGTCGTACGGTTGACCTATAAGACTGGTTGAGCTCATAAAGGAAACCAGCATTATGCAGATTATCCGCAGGATCAAGCAAACCCAGATAGATGTCTACCAAACATAACTCTCTTATGAAGTCGCGAGTGGGGTGATGATGATGTGCTGGCGGTTCTGTCAAATGCGGGTTTAAGTCGGAACTGTTCAAAAAAGTATGAAAAATCAGACAACCATCGCTTAAATAAGGGGAAAAGTCGGGAGAATTAGAAAAAGTCGCGAAAATATCGATCAAGAGAATATGTAAAATGGAATAAATTCAATGAAAATTGAGAATCTCGATATAAAAGAAGTAGGAGATCTCGATGTAAAACCGGCAGGAAGCTAGCAGTTAGGAATAATCGGGGGGACTACTTCCGCCGAATTTTGATAATGTCGGGATAAGTCTTTAATGTCGGAAAATTAGCCGTAAAAGCTGGAAACTATTCTGTAAAGTTAGTAAATGTCGACAGATAGTAATCAAAAAGAAACGGTAAGAGGCGGGTCAAAGTCAAAGGAAAAGTTAGAATATGTCGCAAAAATGTTTACACTTTCCTGTCTTTTTTTAAACGAGCCAGACTGACTTTTCTCGACTTTTCCTATCTCTTTCTAACCTTTTCCTTATCCCAATTCCCATTTCCATAACTGTTTCTACATTTTCCTGACTTTTTCGGACTTCACTTGATATTTTCGACTTTTACAAGCTTTTAAAACCTTTTTTGGCTCTACCACAATTTTTACAATTTCAGTGTCTGTGGAAAAATTCGACCGTTCATGACTTTCCTCAACTTTAATCATTTTGTTACTATTTTATGACCTTTACCGATTTCTTGTAAATTTTCCCTGATTTTTTCTATAAAGTTTTTCAAATTTACTCTACTTTTCCCGACTAAACACCAGTTACGCCCACCGCAAATTAAACCCAGAACGGATGGAAATTCTAAATCCAATTGATCGATTTAGAATCTGAATCCGAGAATGAAGATAGATTTATTTCCCCGCATTTATTTAATAAAGAAAAGAAAGAAAAGTAAAGGAAAGGAAATGAATATTTGAAAAACGAGACATGGAGAGTCATTTCCGTGAACTCGTAAAAGGAAGACTCGTAAAATATAATAAAAAAAAACACGAAATATTATAAAAGGAATTAGGCTATTTCTAAGGATGAGATTTTATTAAATAAAATAAAATATTATAAATAATTAGATAAAATTAAATTTTGGAAATTCTTTTTTGAGGGAATTCTAGTTTTTTGTGGCTTATTTTCGGACCATATTTTTATTATTTGATCTTTTAATTATGCTTTTTGCTAAAAACATTATTAATTCGGGAGATTTTGTTTATTTAATACGAATTATAATTGTAATCTTTATGTAAAATTCTTAAAAAATATTCTGAAAGTAAAATTCCCATTGCGTAGCATTGCTCCAAAAATTAACATCTCAAAATTTTTGAAAAATGAACCCCCAAATTGTGGCCGTTTTTTGTGGGACGTATTTTTCTAATTAAAAATTTTCAGAAACTATGATTTCCTGGAAACATTCAAATTTTTAATTTGCAGTTGAGATCAATTTAGGGGATGAGTTATCCGAGCTAATAACATAACCTAAAATGGTTATCTAACAAGTTTTATTTTTAAAATAACTTCAAAAATCCAAACGTAAAATATCCAACCATTTCTAGACCATTTACAGAATAATTAAGTTATTTTCGGCAGTCCTTGAAAAATCATTTTATTTTTCATTATTTGAGGGGGCATAATTTACACAAAACAGTTCATTTCACTATTGCGGTTCTTCAAATATTCTTGTAAATATAAAATTGAGTGGGCAATCAAAATAGTCCCTAATTTCATGCTCTTCAAGGTCTGGTTTTTTGAAAATCAACGATTTGCTTCTAATTTGCCTGATTTTAATTAAGTTTTCTATATTTATTATCCTCAAATCTCGTGAATTTTATACAATTTACAAATTATGAGTTGAAATTCAAATTTCATTTAATGATCTCTCCAATTTTCAGAATTTTATGAACGTTCATTTAACCTCTCCCGTGGATTAACCTACATACCACTTCCTTATAGTTAGAAAAAGGATTAAATTTCGAAGATATCTGTGTATTTAAATACCATTGGTTGTTTCTTAGTTCTCTATCAAAATTACTCATAATTATCAATAGGTGGTTTGTTGGTAGTTAGATTAAATGAATTTTTTATTTCTTTCGAACAAGAGTTATATTTGAAATAAATATTTATATTTATCTACCCAAAGTTCTAAAGTAAGATTTCCATATATGTTCTAAGGACATATTGATAATCGATTCTAACCTGGCTTATCCGTAAGTCCTTCAATAGTTAGTTTAATAACGTGCAATTTTAACAAATAAATACCGCAAGGACAACCGGAAAATACATATGCGGTATTTTTAGTAAAATTAAATTTAAATTACATTAATTTCTAATTAAATTTTAGAAAATTAATTACGTTAGATATCGAAATTGCAACGAAATCGGAGTATGACTCTTAGATTTGGACTTAAGACTAAAAATTTTCCGATTTTTATGAAATTTTTCAATTTATTAAAAGTTGTCCGACATTTATGAAATTTTCCGATTTTCAAAAAATTTTCTTTTTCTTTTTCCAAAAATTTACCGATTTTCATAGCATTTTCCGATTTTCATAAAATGTTCCGATTTTACAATTAATTTTCCAATTAGAGAAATTTCGGAATTTTAAGAAATTAAATCAGTGGCCGGTTTGGCAAAAGCAGATATATTATCCATTATTTCAATTTTTCAGGAGAGCGAAAACAATCTGCTTTTGGCAGCGCAATATACGGCTTGGTGGACATATCAGGTCTTGTAAAGCGTTAAAATGAAATATTTCCTATTAAAATTGGTTTGTCAACTTTAGACAAACGGTAGAAACCACGTATCTCTATCTACAACTTAAGCCTAAAAAGTGAATATGGCAAAAAGTGGATTTATCTATTTTTGCCAAATGGCCACTGAAATGTTTCCGCAAAAATCACGATTCTAGATAAAAATGGTTCAAATTACATCAGAATATAGCTGGGATTCCTTCCAGCCTAAATTCACGTTTTTAGAAAGATAATACTGTCTCAAATGGGTAACTGTCCTCAGAATTTGGCTAGGAGTTAATACTAATTCAATAAATACTTCTCCTTGTCGATATAGGATTTAGAGCATTTACGAAAACTATTCGTACGAATATTTGAAACGTACAAATCTATTCCTAAATACAAAATTCATAAGAATGCAATCGATCTCTATTATCCAAGCATATATACAAATGGAGTATATGTATTTATTTTCTATACTTTTCCCGTTTTTAAAACTACAAAGTGAAAGGAACTTTCAAGGAACTCAACAAATTGACGAAAAATGTTATGAAACAACGTCCCATTAAAACAAGAAATTATTTATATCAGAATTTAACGATCAAATTCTCCAAAGTATTTGGTAAATGTGGCTGATATCAATATGATGTCAATTTAACCAAATTTTATAACTTAATGTCGATTCAACTTTGACAATAATTTTTTAGTTGTCTAATAGAGGAATATAATATCCTATATATAGTACAATAAACACAAAAGAATTCTTGAAATTAAGTAATCAATACCGGAAATCAAAATCTTCCTAGTTGATTAGCTAGTCCTGGTTCAATAAACTTTGTCTTCACCAGGTAAATGTTTAATGTCAAAACATTCGAATGCGGAAATAAACAAATATAACGATTAAAGTTATCAAGGGGAAAGTCCTGATAACGCTCCGTACATAATATACAATCTCTGTATAACATTAAATATACTTGGCTGGTCTCTATACTGATAATCAATTCTGTTGACCCGAATACCAGAAACTCTGTATGATTTATTAATTTTTTTAGCATATTTTTTATGTGTATGTATTTCTGAACTTTAATGCGTTATCAATGTTTCTAAATATACCGAAAAGAAGACGAGTTAATCAAGAAGCCGACTTGATTGAGAAATATCACCGAGACTTATACATTCATTCTTAAAAACTAATATTTCTTCATTTTTCTTGAAAGTAATCGAAAGAAGTCGAAACAGATGTCCGAAACAATTTTCGTACAAATAATTATGTCCTGAATTTCGATATTAATTTCGAGCGGATCCTTTAATCTTTAAATAATTTTAATAAATTATGTTATTTAAATAAAGCATTTCATGTAGCCCTCAATAATGAAACATTCCACTACCCTGGTTAATCCAAAAAAGAAAATTTTGATAACTTTATGAACTTTTCAAGGAAGTAGCATCTCTATTATCAAGTAAATTTGTTCAAAATTAGACGATTTATATTAATTTTTTTATCAAAACCTCTTTTTCCACTCAATTTAATTCACTTCTTTCGGTGAAAATATGAAAATTCTTTTGATCAAATTTCCTGATTCAAATCCTTTTTGAAATTTGATTTTCCGGTTACCGAAGGAATTGAAATAAAATTAATCCGGTATCCGGATCCGGAGAAAATCCTTAGATTTTTAATTATTTATTCAAATTTCAATAATTTCAACACAAAAAAAAAATTATTTCTGATTAGGAAATTCGAATAGATGGCCAGAAATTATATCCCACTTTGAACCCGCGTTAATTTCCGAATATTTTAATTTTGAAGACGTTACCAATTTAACTGCCGAAATTATACTGAATGAATTAGAAGCATAAAATTTCATTCACTAAATAATTCTCTTCCTAATCATATTTCGAAATTATGAATAAGAAATATACATCAAAATTGTTATCAGAATTCGAGATGATTAGAGACATACGGTACGTCATAGTTGATACGTTGGTCCATTTTTTTTAAATACTTTGAAATTAGAGATAATTTTCGAAGGCATATACCCATACTTACATTTATACATAGACTACTTAAGAATTCACGTGAATGTTTCAAGAAATAAATAGTTTTTATTTAATTGGTATTTAATTTAATTCATTAAATAATAATAATATTAATAAATAATAAAGTTAAATTCGAATTTCAAATATCTGAAATTATCCACCGTTTAACATTGTTGATTGATTCAAATTCACCGATATATTCTCTACTCTTTCTGAAAATCGGACTATTATCTGAAAATCCAATTTAAGAAATTGGGTAGGTACGTGCCTATTGAATAAAATAAACATTACAAGATTTTATTTAAAACAATATAAAAAACATTAACTGGATTAATGAAATATTTACTAGCCATTTCAGACATCAATTGGCCGAATGTTATACAATAATGGTAAAGAGGACCCATTAACCAACCCACTTCCATGAAGGATATCACGCGTCTTCTATACACAAAATCATAATCCTGATACATATCTATTATACGAATTCAATAGATTGTTCAATTGAAATTTCAACATTTCCTATTTTCAAGTACATCCTTTCTTTACCGATGACAATCCTTAAAAATATTGCCTTTATAAATTGGGGGCGGATAGATTATTACATGATTTTCAATTGTATTTCTATAATTTTTTGGGAAATTTCCAATATAATTTTCATTTGGGAAAGAATTTTCTTCACCTGGTTTTCTATTTTCGTGAAAAGAAATATGTTCCTTTCATTCGATTAATCATATTTTTTCTGCAAAGTCATTTCAGTTGACGAATCCATTATTATCGATGGAAATTATTCTGTTAGCTCAGAGAAATCTATTATATGATCTTTTGGTTCATAAGGAAAATATATTTATCAAGTAGTAGACATATGAAATGAATGTTTAATTTACAGATGCAACCAATATAATAAATCTATTATAAATATTTCATAGTAAATTAGTAGAATTTGATAACTGGGTTTCTTTCCCTTTCAAAAAAATTCGGGGGAAAAAGAATATTTTTGGACCTTGTACAGCATCATACTCCCTTAAAGAATTTATTATTAACTAGATTTTTGTACTCGGTTCAGATCCGCTCTTTCTTTATTCATTAATGGGAAACCACCAATCGTTAGCCGTATTAACTACCTTGAACACATTAATCAGCAATAATATTCCAATCGGAATACATGTTTGGACATCAAGGCCAGCTATCGTCATGTGTTGTTTTCTCGGATGCTTCCTGTAGAAAAAATTGCTTTTTTTTTGTTTTACTCTTGGTGGACGTGGCTAGCTATGGGTATAACAGAATTTTCCTGAAAATACTAAATTAACACTAATTACTGCAGAAGTGCATATGCCATATTCCGCAAAAAAAATTTTAAACCGCCTCTACACTACATGTCCTAATGATAGGTTGATATATCTGGAAATACAAAATAGTTGCGTTAGCTGGTTATGTTATTCTGGTAGCGACATAATATTTTGACGTCTTCAGACAAATATACAGACTTTCAGAAATATAATATTAGAGAAAGTCACTAATAGCTTCTAATTTATTTTATTAAGGTAGTTCAATACATTCCTAATTACTTTCTTCTTCAATAGGAATATAGAAGATAGATAAGATGGGAGAGTTAAGAAATTAGGAATGCTAATATTTAACTGATTACCTTCATACGAAAGTTACAAAAAAAAAGCGATTCACGACTTTTTCAAAAAAAATTATGTATTTTTTGGAAAGAAATCGCATTTTTGAAGGTAATGAAAAAATATAAAATTTAAACGATAAAAAAAAATAAAATTTGTAATGGGATCTTTTGGAATCTTTGAATTTGGAAAAAATGTTTGAAAAAATTTTTTTTTAAGTTTGGCCCAGCAGTGGCACTATCTAATGTCGCTTTTTAAAATGTTATTAAAAATGATTTTTAAAAGGAAATCTATCTACTTCTCTAGCTAGCTTTTAATCAAGCGTTTATGTCAAGAAGTGTAGGAGATAGAGGATATAGAGGAGGTGAGTTGTCGAAATTTATCAACAAAAACTTTACCGCCTATACTTTTCTCTTCTCAGTATTTTACCGATCATTCCCGAATTGTCTCCACATTAACGAACAATTCCGACATTTTCATTGCTCAAATATTTCAGGCAGAATTTTGGTCTCAAATTGCAATGATATTGCTGTAAAGACGAATATTATTAACCAAAAAAATTGGGTAAGTGTTACCTTAGCAAAATAAACTTGGTTGAAAATAATTCTCAAAATCTAACCTAATCTAATTCTGTTGTATAATTGAATGTACCAAACTATTTTTACAAATTAATCTTCAATACAGGAAAACTGCTTGGGCCAAACTGCTTCGATTTTGGTCAGGATCCCAACTTCTTATTTCAAATTTTAACTCTTTCTTCGACCCCAACTTCTCTTAAAGTTTAAACTTTTTTCTCGAACCGTTCAAAATTTAAATGGGGTGAAGATGGGTTGGGACACCCTGTATAATTCTGTGATCAATAAATTCTTTTCAAAACTAGTTCATTTTCTATTAGTTTAGAATTAAGTTAGTTTAGAATCTGAAATTCGGCACCTAAATACAATAGTTTAATTTTTCTTCAGATATCCCAAGTAAGTGAATATTTCGTTAGAGAAGCGAAAGTCTAAGAATTATATCTCAAAAACCACCCGGTTTGGCAGCGGAAATCTTCGATATGATTTATATTTTAAGATCAGAGCTTCCGAAAAAAAGTATTGAGAAGAGGGGGGGGGGAGGGGGTATCTCTCTATCGGTAGGAGCTAAAAATTGTAAAAAAAACTCGAAAACCGACTTTGTTATAATATTAAGAAAATTTTTTTACAAATTTTGTTAATAATCGTTCCGAAATCCTCCGTTTAATATTGTTCATTTGATATATCACTCAAAAAAATCGAGGGTGCCGTTTAGGAGTTATTAGCGGCATTGGAACACGACGTGAATCATATTATTTTCACCAAAATACGACACTTTGAGGTACCCTGTAGTCATAACTGTAAGTCGGATGGCGAACCATAAACTACGTGTGGAATATTGTTTCAATCTCAACAAATTCTGAAACTTTTATCAAAATCGAAAGGGGTCGGGACCAGAGGGTGCAACTTTAATAAAATTTGGGTGTTTTCCTAATTAATAATTTATTGAACAATTGTAAATAAATAATAATAATTAATAATAAATTTGTAGGGTTATTCGGTTATCGGTTATTTGTAGAGTTGTGTCGAATATCCGGCCAAATAACCGGATGTCTGGTAATAACCGGCCAGATTATCCGCAAATGGATATGAAAAATCACTAATAACGTAAAATATTAGCCCTGGGTGTTTTTTAGCCGATATCAAGTTGAGTCGATTAAAAACACTCTGCGCAGAAAAAAATATGTATGAATTTTTACCCGTCTCGAATCGCCATCGACTAAAACTCCCAAGATAGCATAGGATATTTATTCAACTCCGATTAGTAAGTTGCTCTTTCTTATTCTTGTTCGAAGCCATACAATAAATAAAAAAAAATGAAATAAATAAAATAAATAAAATAAGTAAAATAAATAAAATAAATAAAATAAAGAAAATAAAGAAAATAAAGAAAATAAAGAAAATAAAGAAAATAAATTAAATAAAGAAAATAAAGAAAGTAAATTAAATAAATAAAATAAATTAGATAAATTAAATAAATGAAATAAAATAAAAAATAAAACAAATAAAATATAAAAAATAAAATAAATAAAATAAAATAAAATAAAAAATAAAATAAATATAATAAATTAAATTAAATAAATAAAGATAATAAATTCAATAAAATAAATTAAATAAACGAAATAAAGTAAATAAATGATAAATCTGATGAATTTAAGATTTAACAGTAAAAATTCGCTTATTGGTCAGTGCTCTACACCAGTGGTGGGCAACCTACGGCCCACGGGCCGCTTGCGGCCCGATCAAACGATCCAATTGGCCCGCGGGACTATCTACTAACTCGATGAATATTTTTGTAAAACGAACAAAGTTGTTTGTAATACTAAACATAAGAGCCTACGAAACCTCCGAACTATTTTCGAAATATCAGTAAAAAGCAAGTTTAAATCAAGAAAATTCAAGGTTGAGTCAGTTATACATTTCGTATATTCATTTATAATTGAAAATTAGAATATAATTAGAAATTAGAAATAAGGAAAATAATCAACTATCCGGGGAAAAAAATTAAGCCAAATTAGATTAACCTTTCTTAATAAAATTTGGAATTGAAAAATCTCTGACGATTTACAAACAGATTAATAACTGGGAAATAATCAATTTAATTTTATCGAGACTTCTTCCTAAATTTCTTAATTTATCCGGTAATTTTCTGCTTAATTTTACTGTTTAGTTTACCGAATCATTCTGATTTTTCCCATACTTTACTCTCCCTAATTTTACTGACTTTTTTTAATTAACTTTAATTTTCCAAACTATTTCCAACTATTTCGTCCCAACCTTTTGTCCTTTTGTCACCATATTACAAGCATTAACCATTTTTTAGTCATATTCGGACTTGTTGTTTCTAAATTTGGAAGATATTGAGAAGTTGTAAATTTTTCTATTTCATTCGACTTGTTAATTCGGCTAATTGATCGGTTTCCATTTCCTACTATTCTACCACAATTTTCGGAATTTTCTCTGATTTTTCTAGTCTCTTCGGAACCCAAATGGTCCGAGAAAAATCAGAAAATCCTAAATTTGAAATAAAACCCGAAATGTACCGATAATGAAGGGGAAAGTCATGAAAATGTTATCAACAACTCGTTAAAAGTTTATAAAAGTCAGTGGGGTGATACAAAAATGGGGAAAAAAGGTTGAGATAGTTGGTAGTAAGAAAAAGTTATATATTTTGTGGAAAATTCCGGAGAGATCCAACGAAAAGCAGGAAATATCTATATTTTCTCGTGACTTCAATTTCAGATGATTTTTCATCCAATTTTTAAGATATGGTTTACCAAATAAATCTTTCAATTTCAAGGTTGTTCTCAATTTTTATAATTTTCAAAATTTGACTTGCAGAAAATTGACGAAATTTCATTCATAAAATTTAGTTGAATGCCAGCATATAAATTTACAAGGATATTTGCTTACAATTACATTTACAAGGATAAGGAAATATTTGCTTACAATTCTCATGAATTTGAGAACCAATTAGTAGAGAAACTTAATTTCCCAGAAATTTTCTCCGAATTTTCAATAATCTAAGAACGCAAAATTGTTCTTAAACGAATAATGAAGAAAGTAATTTCTCATAATTCCAAAAAAATTTAACCCCTAATTTTAACGGGCGATTTACGCCGAATTTGAATTTTCTACTTATTTTCTTACTTCTTCTACTTATACGAAAGGAAGGCCGGAAAGACATTAAAAAATCATTGTGACAAGAATTGTTCTGTTCCATCTGTAAATAAAAATTATTATTTAATTGTGTGGGATAAGCTCGAAAATCCTAACATCCAATATTCAGAAATTGATGACAAATTTAGCTATCTATACATATAGCTAATACCTTCCGTTTAAATGCACCACCTTAAACCCATCTCTATTCTATTAAATCTGATGATCTTCTATTATTTGCACGACAAATGGTAATACAAAATCACATCCGACAAAACCACTTTGTACCCATCTTACAGCTAATGTAAATGAAAATCTCTTGACAAACATACCATAAGCCGTTACGTAATGCTTTAATTTGTTCGTCCTTTTTTCCGCCTACCCTTATTTTTTTACGGGATAGAACCTAGACAAAAATTTTCTTGTTGTACAAATATCATATAAAATCCAAATATAATTTTAACACTTTTTTTCCGAAACCAATCTGGAATAGGAAAAGCCGTTTAACACCGGATGGTGGTAAAATAAATGAAAATTGTTTGAGTTGTTTTGTTTTTCATTCATACTCGTATTTGTTTAAGACTTTTCTCGCCTTCAAATGCCCTTTATTTTTAAAATGGGAACAGAATCGATGTAAAATATAAAAGTTATTCTTTTATATATTTTACAATCATTTAGCTAAATATTTTCATAGGTCACGCGTTAATCACACGTGTCGACCATTAGCGACAAAGCCCCTTGCTGGAAACAAACCAGAGCATCTGAATAAAGTTGGAAAATAAGAAATATCAACAATAATTTTTCAAGTGCTGAGATTTTTCAATTTCGTGACTGGGCAAAATTAATTTGCCTTTTCTTCATTTCCATTTTTTTTTCCGCATGCGATGAAACTTTTTATTTTCTGTTGGTTTTTCTCTTTTTTTCCGAAATTTATTGTCCCATTCATTCTTTCGAAAATTATATTGTTTGTTCAAACCAAATCGGTCTCTGACTATATAATTTGACCAAAAAAAAATTAAAAGGAAAGGTAGAAGATCTTTCAATGGGTAGAAGTCGCTGAGCACACCTGAAATATTAACAAAATCGTAACCAATTTTTATTGCTGAAAATTTCTAACTCAATTTTTTTTATTTAATAACTTTTAATGAGCTTTCGAGGTTTTCAATGCTTTATTTTGGAAAAAATCGAAATTTCGTTAAATAATCATTATTTGGAAAAAAAATGGATTTTAAAACGTAAAAAACGAGGTTCGGAGAATTAAGCTTTCTGTGAGCTTTAAGTTTTTGCAGAGCTTTTGAACCATATTTTTAGTTTTGATATTTTTATATTTTTCCTCAACTAATTTAGATGCTTTATGCATCATTCATTTTTTTTTTTATCCGAAGAAAATAATTGGGAAATCCGGATCAAATGTTGCGATGTCCGATATTCAAATTTGTCGGTACGACCCATTACGAATTTTTGATTTTTCTTATTTTACAAAATTTATGATTTTTGGAAATTGTATATGAAAATTTTGGTAAGAGTAGAAACAAAATATTTCAATCCGAGAATCCGATCCGATCCTAGAATATCGATAAGATCATTGGGATTATAGGAACCAAAATGGTGGTAATTTTTTGATATCCATCCCTTAGGACCACTTGTAAGTTAAGTGGTTTATTATTCCCAACAAGTTGTTTATACGATTTATTCCCTAATTTCTTACGGTCTTTTCCTCATTGCCATTTTGACCATTTTCCTACCGGGAGCCTACGAAAGAAATCTTAAAAAATCCGATCTGATATCAAATTTCAGGGAAATTGTTTTATGTAATTGGAAAAATTGATTACGTTAAATTTAACATAAGGGTACAGTGAGGGAATTTAAAAAATTAACCACCTGGTTTTAGGACGGTCGATATAAAAAAACAACAGAAAAATAGGTACTTTTCAGGAAAATGAATATAATTTCCCATCAGAAAGTATTCAATTACGAAATTTCGATGTTGACTCGAATTCGAGAATGACTTGAGTCATCTACCCATATTTTAATTTTTTAATTGAAAAAAATCCAATAAAATCGATCGATTTTTGTTCCTAATTAGTTAAGTTAAAATTAAGACTTCTTTCTGGTTTGGCTACCCATACAAGAAAAGACGACGGGGCCAGATATGGGCCAAGCTTGGCGCAATGCTGTGTAACTCTGGCCCACGCTTGTAAGCCCGTTTTGGCCCAGCCTTGG
>JANTOP010088540.1:0-19910 GCA_027564815.1 Symmerus nobilis
TACTTTAATATTATGTCCTTTGATCATTTATGTAGGACTCTCATATTATTCAGTTATTTATTTTATATTTAAAATTTTGTGTGGGGAGGATTCAATTATGTTTTTTTTTTAGGTGATTATTTTTCTTGTGGGCTCAGAGGGGTATAGGAAAGAATTTTAATAAACAGTTTTTCGGACAGTTTCCAGAACATATGGAGAAGGGCAGTATTAAAATAAAATTCTGCAGTATTATAATTAAAAACTAGTAGGAACTTATGGTATTCAATGGCGTGCGGTCAATATCTCCATAAGATGCATAGAATTATATAATCCCTTAACAAATTATTATCATACGATTTTGCTTTATTCAGGAAAACATGTTAAAACGCAGAAAGTTGCTTTGACAGTTAGATAAAAATACAAAAATTTAATATTGCGGAAAAGTTGAAATTTATTGAAAAAAAAAATTCGGCTCACACCGAGAAATTTGAATATCGGACATCGCGCTATTTGATTTGGATTTTCCGATCATTTTCTTCGGATCCAAAAAAATGTAATGATGCAGAAAGTTTATAAATTAGTTGAGCAAAAATACAAAAATTTCAAAACTAAACATTTCGAACTAAAGCTCTGCAAAAACTTAAAAGCTCCCAGAAAGCTTAATACTCCGAATTTTATTCATAACGTATTAAAATCTATTTTCTTTCCAAATTAGGCTCTTTAAACGAAATTGTAATTTTTCCCAAAAAAAGCTTAAAAAATATCTAAAGCTCATTGAGAGCTTAAAATTAAAATGTCAATTTATATAATTTGGAACCACATTTTTATCGGATTCATTTCATTTAAATACTATATATCATCAAACTATTAAACTATTAAAAGCTCAAGGAAAGCTCTAAGTTTCAAAATTAGTTTTTACGCCTTAAATCATTTTTCAATCTAGATAACGGTCCTTTAACGAAATTTCAAATTTGACTAAAAAGAGCTTTAAAAAACTCGAAAGCTCATTGAAAGCTTAAAATTAAAATGATTTTTTATATAATCTGGACCCAAATTTTAATTCTCGCAGAAAGCTTGTCCAAACTATTAAAAGCTCAAAGAAAGCTAAGCTAAGCTAAGTTTCAAAATTAGTGTTTACGCCTTAAATCTATTTCCAATCTGGATAACGGTCCTTTAACGAAATTTCAAATTTGACTAGAAAGAGCTTCAAAAAACTCAAAAGCTAATTGAAAGTTTAAAATTAAATTGTCATTTTATATAATCTGGAATCGAATATTTATCAGATTCATTTCATTCAAATGAAATATGGAATTTTCGCCGAAAGTTTGTCCAAACTATTAAAAGCACAATGAAAGCTCAAAGTTTCGAACTTAATTTTTTACGTGTAAAAATGTATTCTCTATGAAGATAACGGCCCTTGAACGAAAATTCAACTTTTCCAAACAAAGCTTTAAGAATCTCAAAAGCTCAGTGAAAGTTTGAAATTAAAATTTAATTTTTTATATTTTGGAATCGAATTTTTATTCGATTTATTAAATTTAGATAAAGTATGAAATTTTCCTTTAAAGCGTTCTCTATCTATTGTAAGCTCAACGAAAACTTTAAGTTTCGAACTTAATTTTTCAGTTTTTAAAATCTATTCTCTATCCAGATATTTCGGTCCGGTTCCAGCTTTTAATTTTCAACCGGAGTTTTTAATGAAAATCCGATTTAATTATTGGGAAAACATTTAAATTTCATACTGACTAAAATAATATTTTAATTGAAAGCTTTCGATGAGCTTTTGGATTCACTGATTTTAAATTATTAGGATTTCAGGTGTTCTCAGCACCCTCTGCGCATTAGACTGCACGCACTGGTTTGTAGATAGGATATCGTGCATTTGCATATTATTATAAAATATCTGGTGCTTCCTCCTAATTAATTCCCTTAAAATAAATAAAAATAAATTAATTAATTCCCTATTTCAGACTTCCTGATTTTTCCTGACATTCTTTCGAAATTTTCCTGACTTTTCAGACCTCTCGTCGACTTCTCTCACCAATTTCGACTCTAACCCACCCTATTCTGAACCTTCTGAAATTTTCCTAGAAGTTCCTATGATTTTTTCTGATTTTACAGGAATTTCCTCGGTTTCGACCGACTATAATACAGGAAATTAAACTTTTATTATTACTTTCACCAGAGAAAAGAGTAAGCTAGCATTACCGATTTCTAAATTAGCCTTAATTGTAAAATTTCTGAAACATATGCGGATTCCAATGATATCTGAGATTTATCGGTCGGTATTTCACGAAATTTCCAAAAAAAAAATGCATCAATAATCTCGAAAGACCTTCAATTCAATTCATTTAAGCTTTCGTAGAGATTTTAATTTTCCATTGAGCTTTTTTCCAAAGGTTTCATTTAAGTTTATTTATTCGAAGATAAAACAGATTTGATGATGAATAAAATTATATTTTAATTAAAAGCTTTGGATAAGCTTTTGGAAGACAGAAAAAAGATGCCTCTGCCACTATTTTTCATATTCTTAATTCCCTTTTCTGCCAATTTATTATTCTGTGCGGCCAATATCTTAAATTTTACAATAGAATAAGAGTTGTTACTGCCAGATAATTTTATTTACTTCTGGATAAAGCTTTTTACCAACAGATTATTTTGTTATAACGAAAAACCTCTATTCGAAATCTCGAAATCGAATAGATCGAATCGAATTTTGGAAGCAAAATTATTACTATTTACGATTCCAGTACCATTTTCCTTGGAATTTTTTTCTCCCAAATTTCTATTCAACTTTTCTAGATTTGCTTAACTAAAATTCTTGAGAAGAGGATTTTTTCAACCAAAAATATCCTCTTAAATTCGTTGAATCAACTTTAGATACATATTATACATCATGGTACATCTACTCGTATATAAAATATCAAAAGTTCCTCTGATTCTTATAAGTTTTCTGAATTACTTTCTTATTTAATCACTTCAAAACTATTTATGCTCCATTTTATATACAAAGGAACAGAAGTGTCCATATAAGAAGTACGTACATTTCAATGTTATATAGTATTTAGACGTTCGTACTTTCTGCACCAAATTATAAGATGCTTTTATTTTAAATAATATGTAGAGATCAGATAGATTGTGAATGAAAGATTGGTGGCTGCGGGAAGAGAACAAAAAGAAAACTTTAGTTCCAATTAAAGTTTGTTTCATATGCTGTGAAAATTGTACTGTACAGACAATCCTATTTTAAATATTTCATCTCTATAGGTCCAAAGAACTGCAGGATTCTCCAATAGAACAATTTCAAAATTTCGGTGAATGATGTGATTTTTGTAGTCGTAAAGTTCTAATTATATGCACATATGGTTCATATATAATAGATTTACGACTTTTTTGAAAAATCACTTCCTCCCAACCACTAAAAATAAAATTAAAATTGCTCATCTTTAACATGAGAAAATGTTTTAAAATTAAGACAGAACATCAACCGATATAAGATAAGAAAAGAAATAATTCTTCTGATGATGGGTTATGTAAATTTCTATGGGAAACATTTAAAAAAAAAAAACAATGGAACTAACTTAACCGCCGTTCTTCTGAAAAGTCCTATAAAAACCATACGGTTCCTTTCCAACAAATTTTTATTTTTGTCATTAATGAGTATCAAACAATTTCTATTAATAATATGAATCCATGTATGGGGATGTATTAAGATGAAAATAGCTAAAAATATTCCTCGAAAATCGTAAAATTTATAATAAAATGCAAAAGATATCCATAAATTGCATCTGGTTGAAATAAAGGAGACTCATTTCATTATATTGCTAGGTATATTGATACAGAATCTTAAATTTAATATTTACAAATTATCTAATATTCGAATTGAATTCTATCTTTATCTCCTATCTCTTAAAAAGGTGACTATTTACCGAAACGTTGGCGTAAAATCCCATCTACGGAAAATTATACCTTATCGATATCGCTTAACAGAATGTCTCCTAAATCTCAATTTAAATTTAGTTTTACTAATTTTAAGTAGGTAGTAGCGGTTCTCTTTATTGTATCCTTAATATAATTCTAATAATTAGGACCATCAATGTACATATGTATCGAACCCCGTTGATTTATTTATAAAATATAAATAGTTCAGTTCTCCCCGATAAAATTTCCCATACCCGATTTTATTTGGTAAAAACTTTTCGTAGCCAACCGATATCGCAACCGGTGTCAAGAAGGCCTGCTATCTAAATCTAGTATATTAATGTTCAAGAGTTATCCTGTCAAATATACATTATATACTTTGAAGTTTTTAATAAAAGCTCCTATACTCCTAATCGATGATGGCAGCTTTTCAATTTGTTTCGAAAGTTTTTTTTTATTATTTGTTAAACTAAATAGTATACTTATATAAACCAACGAACTAATAGTTATAGTAAATATCGATATAATCAGGATGAAAAATTTGAAATCAAGTTTAATTTAATCGCTTATGCTAACAATGCTATCAACATTACCAAACATATACCAATATCCTAACCTAAAACTATAACGAGGAGGTCCGACCTGATCCTAGGCAATTTGATATTATTATTATCAAATTTATCATCTTTATTATTTCATGTCCATGAATAAAATAATTTCATATTACGAAACATTAATTCAGGCATTTAGAAGTTATATGAAATAATAGATATTTACAATTATATTTTACAGCAGTACCTGCATTTATTTGTCAATTTGATTCGAGAAAGTAGAAAATGTATACATGTTCTGAATTTAAGGTTTCGTTTCTAGAACGTATGAAAGCTGGAATAAAAAATCGAATCATTTATTTCATTTCGATTTTTTTACTCGAGAGCATCGAAAGTTCAGAATTGAATTTCTCGAAGCGAAAATTGGTATCTAATTTACAGAAATCAATGAAATTTTGTCATAGATATACTTAAAATAAGCAAAAACGAAAGGTAATAAATTAGATATACCGTTTCTAGTAAATGTATAGAAGAATTGGGACCTAGCTCACAAAAACTATTTGAAACATCATCATATCTGGAGATAGTCCTGAAATTGGAAGGAGGAAGAGCTCCAGACACACAGCGTGACACCTACCATTTTTAAAAATTTTTCTAATAACTTTTCCCGACTTATACTGAACTGCTTCAGAAGTTTCTTCAGAAGAAGAGAAATTTTAATGGATTTTGTAAGACTTTTCTAATTTTTCTCAAAATTTCTCGCCTTTTCGACTCCTTTTCCACTTTATAACTTTAGTTAATATGTTTATTCGCTGACTATTTCTAGATTTTTCACAAATTATTAGGAATTTTCTCAACAATTCCTATTTCATTCCGACATGATTATGATTTTTTAGGCCTATTCACAGCCAAAATTCGGGAGAATTTAGAGAAAAAGTCGGAAAAAATTGGAAATGGATGCTGATAATGATATCTGATGAAAATTTCTAGGAAAATCAACGATCGATTTTTGACATCATTTTAAAGACATAACTTGTGGAATAATCCTTTAAATTTTTCTAGTTTAAGTTGAAAGTAATTCAAGAGCTTTCTTGTCAAGGTTTTGTTTGATTAATTACCTTAACCCATTAACGCCTAAAACCAAACGGCTTAACCAAACTTTGTAATTTTCAGAACATGGATGCGAAATGACAAAAAAAATATAAAATTTTTTAGTTTTAAAAAAATCCGTTATAGTTATTCTAAGAAAAGTACCCGTACTTAAATACTACAACCAAAAATAATAATTTTGCTATAAATAAATAGAATATTGTTTGGTACTTACAATATTATCAGTATTCATAAATATTTTCCAGTAATTAAACTTTTTTCTGATTGCGGAAAACAAATGTTTGACTACTTTTCGCGAAAAACCCAACTTTAACAATAGCACGATTTTAAGTTGCATTTAATTTGCTCGAAAAGTCATTTGAGTTCAATGGATAGATGGTGGTAGTGTTTGGCCAAGATTAAAGATCGTACTCGAATGCAAATTTGAGTGGTATTTTTAAAAATAGCGAACATATGCCAATTTAAGTAACCGTCCTCAAATGGGCAAATATAAACCGTCCTATAGATAAAAAATAAGTAGATTCGCTTAGAGATTTAAGCCCTTCCATGAGCTGATAATATTTATTATCGGTTTCATTAAACAATTATCGTTTAAATAGATCCAAAAATCTTTAAAATTAATATTGAAACTATAAGCTTTCGGTGAGCTTTGAAGATTTTCTCTTACAATTTTTTATTTCGTTTAAAATTAATTAATTGTATTGAAAGCAGATTTGGAAACGTATAAAATTATACCCGAAACTTAAAGCTCTATTAGAGCTTTTAAGTTTTTAAGAGCTTCCATATGAAAACTCAAACTTCTACTCTTTTATTATTATTTGATATTTTTAACATTTAATTGAACATAAATTTAAAATTGTTAAAAATTATCAATTAAGCATTACGATGGATGTCGGTTGAGCCCTCTGTATATCCTTCTTTTTTTAACTTTTTGTAATGTTTACCTAGAAAATGTCAAATAATAAATGTAAAATAAATAAAATTAAATATCATTGAAACTTTGTTTTATTCAACATTTTATAAGCTTTATTTTAAGATTAACCTAAATCTTTAATCGAACCAGAGTAGCCTAATTATGAAGCTGCCCTGACAGATTAATTAATGTTAGAAGCGCTCAATATGACTTTTGTGACAGCTTAAGCGCTATTTTATAGTTAACGTCTTATTATGAGGGTATTTTTCTTTCAAAAATTACAATAAATTGCAGATATTTGCCAATATGGATACTCCGTGGTTAAAGCTTTATATTTTCTACATCAGCCCTAGGATAATATCTAAGAATATGTCTGAACAAAAACCAATTCCTGTTCATTAATCTAATCTTAACCTTAAACTTATTATAACTTTCTTATAAGCTAAACTTAATGTTATCTTAATCATATTTTAATCTTATCTTAATATTATTGCCAACATTTGAATGTACCAGTGGCACATTAACACGGAGGCGAAATGGGCAGTAGGCTCAGGGCCCAAAATCTAGAGGGGCCCGGAAAAAAAGAAAAAAAAGGAAAAAATAAAAAAAAGAAGATATAGAAAAAACGAAGAAAAGAAAAGAGGCAAAAAACAAAACAAAGTCAATGCCTTTTATTTAATTTTATATAGTTTTATTACTTAATTTTTTCTTTTACTCATTTAACATATTTGATGTTAAAATAGTTGTGTTTTTTATTCTAACCCATATGGGTTAGACCCATATAGGTTACTTTGACACTTCGTTAAATCCCCCGTTTTTCTACAATCTGTTCACCAGCTGATCTTTTTGACAACCGCTCATAAAAAAACTAACATTTAATAGTATTGTGAGATAGGAATATTTAACGATTAGCAATATTTAAGGAGAAAACTCGATTAACCAACATAAAACAGTAGATCAAAAAATAACCTATACGGAACAATACTGAAATTTTTGCATGCAATTGTTGTTGTATTCTGTTAAAACCTTAAAGGATTTAAAAAAACGCAACTAATATTTCTTTTTCAGTTTTTAGGGATAAATTAGGATTAGAAATTAGGGGCAAAATTTAAGTGGTTTTAAAATGCGTAATAGCATTTTTTTCAAATTAATTTTTATTATAGTTTTTATTGCAACTGTAACTTGAGTTGTTTTATTTACAGGAAATTAGAGCAATTTGAAAAAAGAAACAAATTTGACCATATAAATTTACAAAAGAATTTACAATTACACGTCTTTTTTAAATTCTGAATTTTTTGCCAAATAAGGGGCCCGAAATTATGGTTCTGCCTCAGGGCCCGATGAAGTGTTAATGCGCCACTGGAATGTACATGAAGTACCGTCTTTTAAGCTGCGATATCTGCAGATCTCTGCTTTTCTTGGTTAACTTTCACTACAACTTTCGACCAGTAAAGAGGTCCGATATCTTTAGAACGGATTAGGATTCAGGATGCGAGGTTCTTTAATTAACGGGAAAAAGTCGATAAAATATGAGAGCTCGTGTACATTCGATAAAGTTTATGAGAAGTAGCCTGTAGCAAATGTTATCAAGAGGCCCTTGGTAAAACACTTTAACAAACAAACTTTCCTCGATTTAATATTAGCAAATTTAGAAATAACACTAGTCAAATCAATTTCTGTAAGTAAATCACATTCAATGTTCATTAAGGCGCGGTTATTTGGACGATCTTTTGCAAAATATTACTCCGAGTAAAAATCATCCGTGTTCGGAAATGAAGAGTAATGTTATCCAACCATCACCCAGAGGAGAAATGTATGCACAACTATAGATTTTTAGCAATTTCCAAAGCAGCTGCGGATAGGAATATATAAATTTGTCGGATAATTATGCGGCCCTCCAAGTCATTGGGATAGTTTCTACAAGAACTACAGCTACAACTACACTTAAATGTTGATTGAAAGGGATTTGTAGGTCTATTTCCTGTGGGAGTACCTACCTATTTAATGATTTTTTCAGAAACTCCTTTTTTATTTTCCACTTATTTTATTTCCCTAAAATAAATTTTGAAGGACTTTTTTCAAAATTATTTGATGAGTAATTTTCCCCTCTTGAATGGTCGATGCTTCATGAATTTATGTTTAAAGGAATTTTGTGTGGAATTTTTTTTGGGACATTTTTTTTAAGCTTAACTTTCATTTTAAGGTTCAATTTTTTCTAGCTTTTTTGTGGAGTTTTTTAATACATTTTTAATGAAGAATTTATTTTGTTTCGGCTTCATTGACTTTCAATCTCATAAGTTATTATGAATTGTGCGATTGCATTTTATCGGGAATTTTTCTAAAGAAGTAAGATTTCGCTAATTTATTTTTGATTTTAAATTTATTCGAAATTCTCAATTTTGAGTGAATATTTTTGAAAGTTTCTTAATCGAATGGTTTTCTCGCCGGAACTCTTTTCTTTTGTTTTTTTAATTTTTATTTACAAGAATTTTTAAGTGAATTTTTTACTTAATTTTTTATTGAGTCAATAATTTTGAGTAAAATTTTTTCTCTCAATTTTAATTTCTTAAAATTGTTTTTTATAGACAGATTTTTTCTAGTAAAAATTAGAACAAAATCTTTTGAGGAAAATTTGAAGCACAAAAAATGTAAAAGTAGGACCGTAAAACACGGATCTAGTGTTTAGTATCAGAAATTATTAATAGAGGCATCATTAGATTTTACCAGTGCTATACATTATAATACTAGTTTTAATATCAGTCAGTCATCCTTCACACATATGTCCATAATGGTCTCTGTAGACCATCACAGCCTATTATAATTTACACATTTTAATATACCTCTACAATTCCACACATATAATTAAATGATTACATAAATCCTTATACAGATTTACTCATAGGATCGACATTTTACCCAATTCTCTTGTAAAATATTATAATTTATAATTATTAAATAGGATTGAGAATGTTTTTTTTTTTTTTGCTTGGGATGGGAATGTATATGATCTGACTGTAGAACTGGTAAATTAAGCGCTTGTATATAGTACATCCCCCCATCACATCACATAAATTATTTTACATTTCGATTTATGATCCTGCAATGAGATGAGGTCCAGGCCGAAAATAGATAAGGCACACATCATGATAATATAATATATTATGTATCCACTTCTATATCAATTTCATAATAATTATCCGAACGAAGTGACGACCTTATTCCATATCCTCTGTTTGTCTATTATTATTTATTTTTCTTTCATATTTAGTAGGAAGTGACTTAATCTTTATGAGGTCTACTACCCCTGGGATTTCTAGTATATAAAGATTTTATACGCATTCACTACCAGATTTGAATTTCTAATTATGCCCGAAAGCGTTTTTGGAAAACAGGTCATCGTTAACATTTCAAACGCACCGGTAAACCAATATAATATTAGATTTTGTGATGGGAAATGGTAGTGATTAGTTATGGTGACGTCCTCTAGTTTTGGAATCCACTTATAAAGCTGATTTTTTTATGGGGCCCTACCAGTGGGGATATACACATTTAGCGATTATCAATGGATTTTAATGTTTTCAGGGCGAATTGGTATCAATTCATTTGTATTTTTTTTTGACGAAGTACAGTTTTGACTGAAACCTATTCCCAAAATGACATTCTATGGGGATACCGTAAAATCAAAAATCCTTAATATTGATGGTATCCAATGTATCACCTAAATTTTCTAATAACGAACCCATAGCAACGGAAATTAATTATTCGATCAGATCCATAAAAATGAATTATGACCGACCGAGCTCATCAAAGTGTAGTAGAAATAAATTATATTCATTTTGGAATTTACTAATATTTCGAAATTTGATAATATATCTAGAAAGCTGGTTTTTAGGAATATTACCTAGCAAGATTTTCCGTAGTCCTGCTGATGAAAGATCTGATTGACATCCTATACCCATACCCATATTTCTATCAATTAGGCTCTTTACTATCTAACCAAATGATTTTCAATTCATATTTTACGGTCTCGGTAACCTTAATAGTGTAATTGATATATATCCTATATTACCACTAAATTTTCATTAAATATGAAAATTCATGAAAATATTGAAAATCAATTATTCGGTAAATTGATTTCGAAATAGTAAATTCTTTTATCAATTATTTCTGATGCATAAAGAACAATAAGCATATATGATTTTATCGAAATTTTCATGAGTAGAGCTGGTCAAGGATATCAACCTAAGATTTTCCTTATAAAATTAAGGAAATTTACTGAATATAGGGTTTGACAAATTTTAACTGCACTTATATCTATTGAAAATTTAATAAAAATTTAATATTTGAAGAACTGATTTGAGAGTATGAACAGGAAAAAATTGTCATTCCCTCAAAACACTTTAAAAATTATTTTTCTTAACTTTATCTTGCAAAATTTGCAAATCTGGAAAATTTATATTAAACAATTTTTTTTTGCGAATTTATGGGAAAATTTTGTTTCGAAAATTATAGATTTTCGAATTTCGAAATCCCTTTCCCCGGTAACCTCTTTTAATTTTTTAAATTAATTCCGAATTTCAAACAATTATTTCTCAAAAGTCATTTTGGTTATCAAATTCGAACAATATAAAGGTGTGGGTCACCGCCCCACATTTATTTTCAAAATTTCGATCGATATTTCGAAGAACCTGACAAACTTGCAGACAATTGGAAATTCTGGGAAATTTTATTCCCAAATCGGATAATTTAATTATGTAAAATGAAACCTAAGGATACAGTGAGGAAACTGTAGAACAATCTTTATTAGACAATCAACCTCCTGATTTTATGGGGGTCGATATAAGGGGCACCTCATGAAAACGGAGGCTTTGCAGGGAAAAGCTTACAATTTGTCAGAAAATTTAAAATTGGATCGAAGTGGATTCAAATAAAGTCAGAAGGTTCCCTTCGAATATATAATTTCAAAATCCCGTAAAAATTTGATTCAATAAATTCGATCAATTACACGAATTTCAAAGATATCAATATTTTCAAAATTCTTCTATTCGAATGACGTCAAATTATTTCTAATTATTCTTATTATTTCTATTTTCTGACAGTAATTGAAATTTCCAGGAAATTTTAATGCAGAATCGAATAATCGGTTGAGAAAATTGTAAAACAAACTTTTGTAAAAGAACCCTGATTTTGGTTCAATTTAACGGATTCATCAAGAAAATAGTGACTTTTCAGCAGGGAAACGCTCATAATTTCCCTGAAAATCTACAATTTCAGACCTTCAAAAAGAATTCAAATAGGGGATGATAAGGGTGATCTATCAACATCATAAAGGGCGAGGGCCCCCTTTCAACATATATTTTAATAATTATATTATAAATCCACTTGCAAGAAATGCAATGGGCAAAGAAATTTTTTAATCGAATGATGCCAAATTATATTTAATTAATTTTAAAATTATTTCTGAACTTTTCCAACTACTACCGGACTTTCTGATTTGATTTATCGAGACTTTGTCGATAGTCTTCCGATTTTTTCTGACTTTCAGGGACTTATCTCAAATCAAACGAACATTTTTCAACCCTAGGGCTTTTTTTAATTTTTCCGGACTTTTTACGATATTTTCATTTCTTATTATTTCTGCGTGAGTTTTCCAGATAATCCCCCCCCCCCCCTCCCCATATACGAAATTTTCCGATTAATCAAAGATTTTATCATGCAGGCCCCCAGCACAGAAAAGGTTGGCTGATTTATTATTTGATTTAAGGTTTAATTTCATTTCCCTATAATCGATTCAATCCAATCGATGTAGAAAGCGATCCGGGTATAAATACCGGGCGACCTCTCAAAACCACAAGATTTCCCAAAAGACGTTACGGAAATTATATTGTAGGTACATGCTACATGTAAAGGATTTCAATAATCTAATGTCAAATAATGATCGATAAGAAATAAACTGAAGTTCACCAAAAATATCCTAAAATATAACTTGGGTAGGAATTACAGCATCGAATTTAGGAGATATTATGCAAATATATGGATTGTCAATTCTTCAATATATTTTTAGAACAAAAGGTGTTTGAACAAAAGGTGTTTGAACAAAAGGTCTCGATCCAATGTTAGATAGGGAGAGCAGAGATAAATTACTTCGAAGAAGAAATGTTGCTGAAATATTATTAAATATACAATAAATTAATTACAATCAAAATAAAATTATATTTAAAATTTATTCATTAAATTTAAGTTCATTAAATAATTTATTATGTTCCTAGTAGTTTCCACGAGACTTTCTGGAATTCTTTGGCTATATCTCCCCGCTGGTAATTTCCTTCATTCTGTTCAACAGATCCCATTGAACATTTCGTATATCTCCTAATGGTCTTACACAGATTCCCACTGGTTTTTAAGAAACTCGTGCGGTGTGTTAGCCAAAGTCCCACTGATTTATTATAATAAAAATAAGCCCAATTAGTTAGTCCAATTTAAAAATATTTCCTGAATAAAAACGAAAGCCCTGGAATCTGACTCTGTAATCTGTAAAAAGCAGGCAGTTGGCGCTTTGCGAGTTAAATCGCTATAGGGGAATACTTACGTTACGGCGACGACGGTTTAGGGCGCCAACAGAATATGAGTCTGGCGGTCTGGCGACTGCATAGTTATATTACCTAATTAGTCGACAACCTGTGGTGCTGACTGGTTTGGGGTGAATCCTCAACTAACTGATTGAAAATTAATTGTAATAATTTAATTAAAAAACAAAATTAATGACCTAGATTTTAGGGGAAGCCCAGGTAATATTTTACTAAATTCAACACATATACGCCACAACCATTAAAAAATATATATGAGTTGGAATGTCAGATTTATATACTTGTATATATAAGATCTCCATGATTCGACGTCGAAATTCCTACCTTGCGCGTCAATTAATGATCGCAACAAATATTGCTACAAAATTATTTTTTCGGGCAATAAAATAAAATAAAGCAGCTGATGTAAAGAGAGATTTCTGTTGTTGCCGACCAATTGTTATTTATGACAATTATTAAAATCAACAGTTAAAATATTAGCAGCTTATGATTAATTTTTGAGTAATTTTTTCGTAAACTTGGAAAATTTTACGAGGCAATTTAATTATCAACAGGCAAAGGCGTCCCATTCGAACAAAATATTTGAAAAATCGTGACAAATATCGATTTTTAAAAAATTCAATTAATTCAATGGATTTTTGTTCAAATTATTTTCTAGGAATTTGTAAAATACAGATTTTTCAAAATTTTTCTAATCTAATGAAACCAAATTATTTCCAATTAATTATTTAAAAAAAATTTGCTAAAATCAACCATCTTGGTAAGAAAAATCGACTCCAATCTTCGATTTTATAGAATTTTTCTGACAATCTCCCGGAAAATTTTAATTCGCGGAAAATTTAATCTTCTAATCGGAAAATCTAATTATGCGAAATGAAACCTAAGGGTACTGTAAAGAAACTGTAAATAAATCTTTCTTAGAAAGTCAAAGAGGAAAAAAGAAGTAATAAGTCAGATAATATACTTTATAATAGATATTTAAACAAATTAAACATTAAGAATTTATCATAACAAATACATCGTAATGTAGATATTATTTCACCTTAGGTTTGGGGTGAAATGAGACAAATGTATTTAGTTTGATTTTTATTTTGTTTATTCTCCAGGAATTAAACTAGGAAAAGGATTGAAAGAAGGAAAGAAGGATTGAATTAAATTAAAATAAAAGTAAAAAATGGATTATAATTGATATACGATGTTAAAGCTTTCCTGTCTCATTTCACCCCGTCCATAAAAAATGAAATTTCCTCTTTCAAAATTGTATCTATAAGTTTATAAAAAAAACTTGTATATCACCGTAATATTCCCGTTCAACTTTTTCTCTAAATAATGAAATTATATGTAAAGTATCGGTTTGCCACCTCATTTCATAGCCTTTCTCGCATATTCAAAAAAAAAAGCTCTATCGGAAAAAAAAGAAATAAATCCCCCATTTACGGTTTTGGCGAGACCTAAATTATACCCATCGAATTACAAAATTGAAAAACATTATTCGAACATTTTGGAGAAGTACTTTATGGGTTAAACAATACGTTATAATTACATTTTAGAATGTAACAATTATTGGGAAATTTAACAAAAATAATACAAATCATAGACACTTATGCTGATTTTAATTGCTTAATGTTTGAAGAGAGGCTTTTTGGTTTTATAATTATCATCAGAATATAATTATACATTTTACTAGATATCAACCCAATCAAATAAATGAAATCAGTTAGTAGATATTTAATTGGGCCGATTAACATTGACGGATCATTTCGAATATTCATTATTTAAATAGAAATAAATACTCATTATGTTATGAAATTAATTTTCAATTGGACTGATATTTGGAATTAATTTATTTTGTTTGTTTAAAATTGGTTTGTTTTTGGCGAAATATTATTATTATAACATAATTTTGAATTCAATAAATTTAATTAATTTGTTGTATTATTGATAGTTGCATAAAAGAAAATTTGAGCAATTATATTTGGTTGGGTTGAATGACCCGCTATTTATCAATGCGAATATAGGAATATATCGATTGGGAATTGTAGAGAATCATTTGTTAGGTATGATATGAGAACAAGATCACGTAATTTAGATCTATCAATTTATTTTACAAAAAAATGTTAAGATTTTTGATTGGACCTTCACTCATAAAATATTCCCAAAAAGGGAGCTTCTCAACAAAATATCAGAAGCCAAATTCAAAAACAAAAATTTCATCGGGAAAACGTCTCAACGAAAGTTGAGGATTAAAGATCAGAAAATTCCACATCCTCAAAATTATTCTGGAGGATCTGCAATTCGATCTTCATATAAATGTTAGAGATTTTCCCAAGAAAATTTTAAATAAAAAAAAATTGTTTTAAATAGAACGAGCCAACTGACTTACCAAATTTACTAAAAGCAAAATATTCATTTATTTCAATTACTAGGACATAACTCAATTATTTTCCAAGCTAAATTTCTGAAACTTTGTAGGGATATTCTTAAAGGATTCACGATTTAATCCTTATACAGATCTCATAGACTTTCTTAAGAAAATTTTAAGAAAATAAAATTACTAGGTTAGCTTTTGTTTTCGAGATATTTCAGATTCAAATTTATAGGCCCAAATTTAATTTAGATTTAAATCGTCTTATTTTCTTTAAAAGTATTTGAATTTCGTGCAATAAGCTACATGCTCTTTTGAGTGACATTTGTTGCAATTTTCAAGAGGAAGAAGTCGATACAGAAGATTCAAAAAATGAAAATTGAATAAACGACCGACCGAATAATAGACACAAACATTTCATTATATTTATTTAATTTTGTTTATTACAGGCCCCTTCTGCCCCTCCCCCCAATTGGCGTCTTTGGTTTTACCCCCAAGCACCCCCTTGGCGGATTTTACAAGTGACATATTTACTTATTTCTAAAACTAAGTCATAACTCAATTATTTTTGAAACTAGAATTCCACTACGGCCTTCCATAGATCCCTAATTGGACACTCTTATGTGCTTGACATAGAAGCGGTACGTGGAATGGTCATGGTAAAATAGTTATAATTCCTGAACGGGGTGCGTCCCATGTAATCAATTAATAAGAAGGCCTATGTGCGTCTTTTGGTATATTTTCCATAGCTCCTCCCCTTCTACTAAACGTCATCAAATTTCGATGAAATTTAATTTTTGTTATGTAGTTCGGAGTCGAGATAGTCAAATTTTTCTTTAAAAATACTTTCCGATATCAATAAGCAACCCTTCGCTTAAAAAATGTCGCTAAAATGGTTTTTTGCTTGTAGGTTTGAAGACCTGAAAATGGTTTGTAGAGGGCCTAAGTAAAGCTTATTTAGTAACATAAATATTAACGGTCCTTCTGTCGGAAAAAGTGCAAACAAATCGGGAAATTTTCGTTTCTCCTTTAGGCCTGAAAAAATCACTAAAATTCAGGTTCAGGTTCACTACCATTTCGACCCTTTAAAGGCCTACTTTCGATTTTAAAAATGTGTTAAAATTCGGTTACTTCTTAGACTTTACTGTAGGAACCCGGTTCCTAGGAACGAGAAGTTATAATTAAATTTTCATGCTATCCCAATGAGGTTGTAATGAAAAAAGAATTTTTAAAATCGGTCGATAATCTTGAGAGATTCTGGGATTCATCTTGTAACTCCACTCCTAAGAACGAGAAGTTTGAACTAAATTTTAATGGAACTTCTCAGGACGAACGAAACGAAAAAATAATTTTCGAAATCGGACGATTATCTTCGGGGATTCTGGGATTCATCTTGGATCCCGGTTATTAGCAACGAGAAGTTTGCATTAAATTTTAATCGAACCTCCCAAGAGCTCTAACGAAAAAAGAAATTTAAAATCGGACGATTATCTTCGGAGTTTCTGGGATTCATTTTGGAACACGGCTCCTATAAACGAGAAGTTATAATTAAATTTGCATGCCAAGGTAGTTCTGATGAAAAAAGAATTTTTAAAATTCGACGATAATCTTCGAGGATTCTGGGATTCATCCTTGAACTTGGTTTCTAGGAACGAGAAGTTTTAATTAATTTTCAATGGAATCTCAAGTAGGCTGATAGATATAAAGAATTTTTAAAATCGGATGGTAATCTTAGGAGACTCTGGGATTCATTCTGAATCCCGACTTTTAGGAACGAGGATTTTGAATTAAATTGTAATGGAACGTCGAGTAAGTTCTAACGAAAAAAGAATTTTTAAAATCAGATTAGTAACTTAGGAGACACTGGGATTCATTCTGGAACCCGACTTCTAGAGTACACCGCTTGTTTTCTCATATTTATCTTATAAAAAGCACGTCAGCTTTTCTTGCTCGTGGTATCTCAATTATGGCTATTACGTTCAAAAATTAGAAAAATACAATAAAAAGACAATTTGGGGGTCAATTTGAGGACATACTGCCTTTGCCAAGATACCAAATCTTGAAAGAATGAAATCAAGTTTTTAAAGTATTACGATGGCTATACCCCCATGAATAACTTTACGAAACGTAATGACTTTACCCCCCCTTCTCAGAATATAAAATTTTTTCTATTATAAAAAATCCCCAAAAATATATTTCGGCTGGAAAATTGTCCATAGAATTTCCACTGAAAATTTCCAGAAAGAAAATTTGGGAGTGCGAAAAATTCATATAAGATTTATAAAAGTAAATCTTCAAAAACCACTTGCTTTAAGACAATTGACTGCATTTCTAGAAGGCTTTGTCAAATTAATGATAATTTTGCAATGGATTTCGCGGCAAGATTTGCGGATTTTGCGATTTAATACATAAATTAAAATGTGTCAAATAAAAAAATTTGGCCACGAAATCCACACAGATTTTTAACATTTTTGACATTTACTATTATATTTGCAATTTGTTCTATTATCTTAGAACTGTTTGACAAACAGCCGCAAAAAAATACCGGAAAGTTGAAAATTGTATACAATTTTTGAACAGCTTGAGATAAATAATTCAATTTGAAAGAAATCACCTCCTACTCTGTGCCAAGTGTTAGAAGAGTTAATAAAATTATTCACTTATTTTTAATGAACTTTGAAAGCGACTATGGCGTGCAAAGGATTTTGAACGAAAAATTTAGTGAGAGCATTTGAAAGTAAAATAACATTAAAAGTCGCATCAAATTTTGAGGTCAAATGTTTGATTTTATTTAAATATAATTCTTCTTCATCTTTTTAACAATCAAAAAACAATGAAGCAATAGAACATTTTTGAATTACTCAATTTCCGCGAAAAATAATTAAATTTTAATGATTCAAAATACTTTTGAAAGTTTGCACTTTCTAGTTTTTCATTTATGAACGACAGAATTTGTATCCCCTCCTGGTCTGTGTCAAACGTTAGAAGAGCTCGAAAAATGATCCATTAATTTTTATAAACTTTGAGTTCGTCTATGTGATTCAAAAAATTATATTTCATACAAACTCTGCGATCAGATATACTTTTGAGCATTCGTAAGAAAAGAGTATATTTATTTTTAGTGAATATATGAAAAAACAATTTGTTTCATTAAATTGATTGAAAATAAATAAAAATTTAAGATTTGAAATTAAAAATATGATTGACTTTTTTCTGGAATTACCCTCTTCACATGTAGAACTATTAGATAAAACAATTAAACATTAAATTATTAAAAAATTATTATTAAATCATTAAAAAATTGATTTATTTATATGTCCAAATCAACGTAACCCCTTAAGTTATATATTTGAAATTACATTTTATACGAAAAGTAAGTTCAAAATCTAATATTACCTTAAGGTGGATTTTTGGACTCATGTTTTTTTTCTAAATTGGCAAATGGCATAAAAATGATAAGAAGCGAAACTTTTCAAAAGTTGCAATTGATTTTAAGTAATAAGGTGAGTGAGAAAATTGTGGAGTGGTGGGTGGTCAGTGAGAAAATTAAGCGGAAAAGTAGAATTTGTAGCAAGGAAGGGAAAAGAAAAATATGCGTTTTTTGCCTTACGATTTTCTAAATTTAATTGGTTAATTTTATGGGGTATTATTATCATATTAAGGATATTTTCGGGATATTTTTTATTTTAAAATGTAGACAGAATAGTTATAGACCCGAAAATCCTTGTCGAATAAATTGTTTCAATGGGATATTCTCTACTTTATTATTACCAATTTGGGATTTTTCTATAGTTGAATAACGTCGGGGATATTATATGGGATTCGTTGGGATATTTTTTTAATCGTGTTTAGTTACTTAGAAAGCAGTCTAATGCGCAACAAAAGGTATAGAACACACCTGAAGTATCACCAAAATCGTAACAAATTTTTAATTGCTGCAAATTGCTAACTCAAATTATTTTATTTGTTAATGTTGAATCATTTTACTAATTTTTTTTCAACTTTGGATGAGGTGGTACAACAAAAGTCTCGAAATCTAGATTATGATCCACCTATCTGGCGATCCTTCCGATCAGTGGTGGTACTTGAAGTCTTGTTTTTTAGATATATACTCTCCATCGACGTGGAGGTATCGTATCGGATAAAAGTTTATACCTAAGCTTTGAAATTTATTTTCTGTCCTAATAATTTAAAATCGGCTAAATTGAAGATTTTCTGAAAAATCTTTAAGAAAGTTCTAACTTATTTATTTACTTAATATTTTAAATTTAAAGCTCATCGAAAGCTTTAAATTAATATATTATTTTAGGTAGCATGGAATCTTATTTTTCCTCCAATAATTAAATTTAAATGAAATCGGAAATTTCCGTTAAAAAGCTCCTTGGAAAATTAAAATCACTACGAAAGCTTAAGGGTACATTCTAGTTTCTCGGATTGAAGAAATCGAAATTTTTGTTTTATTTTTATTCGATAGTATATACCTT
>JANTOP010088551.1:0-19900 GCA_027564815.1 Symmerus nobilis
CATTCAAGGTTATTAAATAACATAATTTCAGTTAGAAATTTGCAGCAATAAAAATTGGTTACGATTTTGTTGATATTTCAGGTTGCGCTCTGCGCTCACCTTCTACGCATTAGACTGCACGCCACTGAAGTGGAGATACATACACTGAAAAGACTCGGTTCTACAAAATTTTGCATAAATTAAGTAAACAATATCAATAAAATTAAAAACATGTAATTTTTGTCTGTTTATATATTACACTTTCTTTCCAGAATTCAATTGGGTCACTTGAAATTATCAAATGGGTCACTCGGTGACCCGCGGGTCATAGGTTGCCGGCCCTTGCTTTATACTGTAACATTTTCTTACGGATAATATTATATTGTATATTTTGCTGTGTCAATATTTCTTTCAAAATCGTCCCAAATATGGCAGTAATCGCTAATTTTTTGGGCTAAATTTGTGATGAATTGAAATAAAATTATTTTATTGACATGAGAGTAGATTCATTGAATAAAATTGGATGCAAAGTACACACATACTTACGTGCAAATTTAATAAAACAGATTTATTTTTTCCTGGAACATTAACAGTTCCTGTTTCTCGCCTGTTGGATGAAAATGACAAAGAATTATATTGACAGTTGTCATATGTCAAATGAATATGGACATGTTCAGAAATATCAATGATACACAATAAACAAATTAGAGTAGATTCTGGAATTAATGTAAGGGGAAAATTGTACTTGTGAAATCAGTAGTAAAAAATTATTTTAGTTTATAAAAAACGATCAGTTTTTTCAGAAAAATTAATTCTCGAGAAACGAGATTCCAGAATTGAATTAAATGATATTTCTCGAAAGGAAACTCTAATTTCAAGTGCCCTCAAGCGAGGTATGAGTGTACTTATTACATTAACTGGCTAAATTATTGGATTTCTCACTTTCCTGATACCCTTTCTGCTTTTAAGTCGTTACTCTTGCATAAAAGCCATTAAAATATAATTTTTATAAAATCCAAAGTAAATGATATGGCACAATATTGATACATTCCAAAAAGTTATTAAAATATTGAATATTCAATTAGGCACAGACGTATAGAATTTCTTATTCTTAGTAAATGGGTAAATTTAATGCAACTTAATTGATTTGCAATATATTATTTATTCTTCCATTATACAATTTCGAAGACAATTTAAATTTTATAATTAAAAATAGATATAGACACAGTATACTGATAGATTTATATTTCCCATTAATATTTTCTAAATAACATTTTGATTATTTTAATGTTTCCAGCACCAAACCCATAATTAAATCATCATCATCGGATGGGATAATAAATGAATATCTAATTTCTAAATGCAAATTGTTATTTTCTTCCTATAATGAGTAGGTGAATAAATAATAATTTATTATTTTTTGCTTTTAAAAGAATTGATATTTTTTAAAATTTCAGAAAAAAGCCATCATACCAACCAAATCTTTTAATACTTTAATAAATACATAAATTTATTTCATTTAATAATTTTTTTTTTCCTTTTGCTTGCGCTATTATTTAGGATAAGCCGTCGTGATTATAAAATGTTAAAGCAGTCATGAATTTGATATTTTTCAATCTTATATATTTATCTTATGCCATGGATATTATTTTGTGCAATAAAATTTTCAACTTTATAAGTATATTTCTTATTGTACCACCAGTCCATGTAACCAACCTTTAATAATAAACTTAATTATCTCCATTTATACCTCTTTTGTGGTTCTGATCCATTCATTATTGGTTATAACATCTTAAGTAACATCATGTTCTTTTACCATATTATAATCGTTCCTGGGGGCTCGGATCACACTTCCTATATTCTATATATATTTAATGGGAGGGCATACGACTTGTACGCGTACAAATTGTCTACAAACAATGTGGTATATTGATTAGCGAAATGTTTTGCTAAACAAACTCTACAATTCTTGCCTTGGTATATTTATATATTTTCGTTTATTTTATTACTCCGTAGAATTACTATTATTATTATTTTATTTTAAAATTTATTTATTAACTTTTACATATTTCTAAGTTTAATTTATTTTATAATATATTACACAATTATAAACTTTTATTATAATGTACTACCAAAGGTCATATAACATATCTATTTCGAGATATCAATTCTTTTAGGAAAAGTAGTTTAACATTTTGTTAAATAGGAAAGAATTTAATTGACATGTTGGGACATTGACGGCGGTAATTATTTAACGATATAAATCATTTAAGTACAACTCGTACAAAATATACCTCACCCTCTCACTCTCAAATTCTATGTTGGAAAGCTCAATATTGGACGATAACTTTTGTATAAAAGCCCTAAAAAGCTGTAGTAATGCTTCTAGTGTTGAATAAAATTTTACACGTTAATTTTAATCTGAATGTTAATCAAATCTGAAACATTCCTACAAAAGCTCTACAAAAGTTTTTAATACCCAACCTTTAACTTTGGGGTGTCTTTTTAATCGTAATGAAGCCTATTTTACATCAAAATAATTTAACCTCAATGAAACTCAAGGTGTTAGATAAAAGCTCAAAGCTCCACATACCCTTACCAACTCTCAGCGAAAGTTTCGAGTTTTAAATAAAATTTCTTCGTTTTTAAATCTAAAAATCTAATCTAATAAATTAAATTTTAATTAAATCTGACATTTTCCTACAAAAGCTTAAATGCTTTTAGAATGATTTGGATTAGGTACATAATTTTATTCGTATTGGAACGTACTATCCATCGAAATAATTTAACTGTAACGGAACTCAAGATGTTAAGTCGAAAACTCCGCATATACGCCCGAATTCAGTGAAAGCTTTAAGCTTTGAAAAAAATTTTATACTTTCCAAATCTGTTTTGTATCCGAATAAATTAAATTTTAATCAAATCTGAAATTTTTCTAAAAAAGCTCCACCAAAGCTTAGAAGCTTAATAAAAACTTCAAGGTTAAGATACAAGTTTATACGTATTGAATTCGTTTGAGATACAAATTTGCAAAATTTCCCCGATTTTTCTTAAAATGTCTCGCCTTTTTCACTCTTTGTCCACTTTGTTACTGTAATCTGTCTTTTCGCTGATGAATTTCTTATTTTATTCGATTTATTACAATTCTTCACAAATTATTGAGAATTTTTTCTGATTTTTCTCAACATTTCCTATACTTCTCTCCGACGGATTTTTGATTTTTCAGGCCTTTTCACGGTCAATTGTTAAATAAAAATTGTTCACGATTTGGTTGATATGTCTGCGCATTAGACTACACGCCACTGGATTCCAAAATATCATTTCGAAAAATCTGTCTAATTTCAATGATCTTGTGGACTTTTCCAACAAGTACCTATTTCGAAACCCTGTTTTATTATAATGAAATTAAAATATAAGTTGACGATCAGATCAAATTACATTAGGTAAATCCTTGAAACAGTTAGCCGTAGAAAATCGATGCCATAAGAAGTATCTTCAATTTCAAAGTCCAATTCAAATTCAAATTGTACCCTATTATTAAGAATAGTTTTGGTGGTAACCCTACAATTACACCGATATTTTAATTTGCTGGATTACAGTTTACATTATAATTATAAATTGCAATACCATAAAATTATCTAGGGGCGCAAGGCATTATATATGTAGTTAATAAGTACCCATAATAGTTCATTTATTTTATCGCATTGAATAACATTTCATTTATAGACTTAGAGGTACTTATAAATAAGGAGATATAAAAATTCGTTCGAATTTTGATTTTCTTGATTAAATACCCGTTCAAGATGACTTTTTTTTTATTTAAAATTGTATATTTTAAGTACACATTCCATTAAAATGGTTTTCCATTGAAAAATCTCTATCTCTTTATTAAATTAGAATTATTTAAAACTGTTTAATAAGCTATAATTTTTTAATTATCTAAATTCCAACTAAGAAGTGGGAAAAGTGCCCTGGGGTAATAATTCTAAAAGTAGGAATTTATATTTGGAAGAAATGTTGTTTTTTCGTTTGGATCTAGTATAAGAAATTATATTTCCATTGATAGAATTATAAGAAGTCGTCAACTATAAATTGATCCAACGTTTATTAGATTATGCCTTGTCCCACCAGATATCTATTACATTCCTTTTAAACGAAATAATGATTTAATAAATAATTAATAATAATTATATGCCGGCATTTAAAAAGTCTTTGATATCAGCCTTTTTAAATATATTCGTATCAAAACGTGGCTTGATGATTGTTATGGATATTAACATTTAATAACATGAATAATATTACTTTTTATTTAATATCTTTTTTCCAGAAACGTAATAAATACCATGAAAATCCAATTGCAATTTTATGATATATTTTTTACTGTTGTGTTAAAGTTAAAGTTAAAGGTAATATAAATTTAACACCGTATTAAAATCAACTTATAAAATGAAAGTTGCAATATTATATTTTTCTAATGGTTTTTTGGGAAAGTGAAGGTAAACTAAATTTTATATTAAACATCCTTTATTTTAAAATAAATAGATTAGATCGGGTTAATAATTTTTCTTAAATGTAGGGTAAATATTTATTTTTCAATATAAATTATAATTGTTATCAATTAATAAGAATCTTTATATAGAATAAATGAAGATTCATTAATAATACAAATAAATAATAAAATATTATGAGTATTTTACCTTCACTTATTTTCGTCATCATTGAACAATGGATCGATTTCATTATTTAAAATTGTTAGACATAATTGGATGATAGGAACTTATTATAAATCTACAATAATGAATACCTAACGATTTTATTAAATAAATTAAGTTTATAAAAAAATATATATAAATAAATTTTTATTATATTAAAATGAATTAAGTTGTTTGATTTTAATCCACTTAACCCACAAAAATACTTGGGAATTGTTAGCATCGAGTAAACAATCTTGTTCGCTGACATCATCTGCATTCGTTACGGTCTAATTTTGGCCTTTAAATATTTAATATTATTTTTTTTTAATTAATTCGGTATTAATAATTTTTTGAATTAACAAAAAAAAATAATAATAATACAACTAACTAACATTACATAATCCAACTTCGGTAGAATTGTAATAGATTGAAAATTATTATAGGAAAGTCAATCACTGTGTGACATTTTTCATATTATTTAATCAAAGGTAAGGTAATCCACCTTGCAATTATGACAATTCAAATAAATATAATATTTACGATTATTAATAGTAGTAGAGGTACTTAATTTTAATCAAAAAAAATTTAATTAATTGAAATATAATATAGGTATACACGTTATATTTCTAATACACATTTATCAATTACAGTAAGTGTAACTTATAAACAGCACTAAAAATTGACTTTTGAAGGTTAGATTAAAGAATACGATTAATTTGACTATTATACAAATTATTTTAATAATTTATTTTTTAATTAAAATGTTGGTTATACAAAATAATAATACAATGTTGGATATAATAAGAAAGTCAAGCACTCTTAACCACATCGTTATTATATTTCTTATTTCATATATCGAACTCATGAAAACATTATGATAAGAACCGTTTATAAATTGTCCAATTTCCTGGGTATACGAACGGTAATCGTCTCATAATACTTAGTTATATAAGAATATTTAGGTCAAGTATACTAAATAAATCTTAAATGTAACCAAAGGAAAAAGAACGAAATTGTTCGTGTAAATGACATGAAGATTGGAGGAAAATTAGCTTTAATAAGCCAACCTTAACATTGTTTTTAATATTTTTTTTATTGTAACCTCATTCATTTCTTGCCGTAATAACATGCGTTCATAAATCAAAATTTATTATATAATTTTGAGTAGGTTTATTGAAATGTATATAAATAGGCATTACTGATCAGTAGGTAAAGTTACCTACAATTTCTTGCGTATCTCAGAACTTAAAAGTTAACGATTTCTTCTTAGCCATACATTATCCTTAGCAAGCTACTTTGCTTTCTAAAACATGTTATTTCAACATAAAAGTTAATTAATAATTATGGGAAAAGTTTCCACACAAATATCAGATTTTTTCGTGTTAGAATTAAAGGGATTTTAGTCAATTATTTTGCATTGATTTATTCTGAACTGAGAATAAAATTAAATATGAAGGAAAGGCTAATTAGGATCATTGTAAACAGTTGTTTGGTATTAAATTCCATATGAATGACGTGTGGCACTTAAGGGTTAAAATTAACTTTTATACGGTAGAGGTCCCATATATACATACATGGAAGGGAAGAGTTTTCAGAAAATTCATGAAAATCTTTTATTTCCAATGGTGTCGATTAAAAAAAAGACAAAAACTTTAGATATTCAATATTTTCTGAACTGTCTCGGAAATAGAAATTGCAGGAAATTTTATTGTGGGAAATATCTAACTTCAAGGTTTGCTCCTAAATAAACAAGGAACCGATTTCATTAAATCGACGGTTCCTTCCTTAAAAGAATTTTCATATTCAATTAACTTAAAAATTCAGTAAAATTAGAAGCAAACCGTTGATTTCCCAAAAATTAAATGAATTATCTAGGAAATGTTCTGAACTTCTTTAAAATCGATTTTTGAAGTAATTTTAAAAATTAGAGGTTGTTAGATATCTATTAATGTTTTTGTGTAATTAGCTCAATTATAAATTTTCAAAGCAATCACAGTAATTTTTTTTAATTGACAATTAAACAAGATTCGGTGTCCTAAATTGAGAAATTAATTTGTTTATTATTGCAAATTGATAATAAATTTAAAATCAGTGAAATTTTCTGAAAAAGCTTTAAGAAAGTTCCAAAGCTCATCGAAAGCTTTTAATTAAAATATTACTTTAATCCGTCTGAAATCTAATTTCTTTCCTTTCCCAATAATTAAATGAAATAAATCCGATATTTTTGTTTCAAAGCTCTGATATAAAATCAAAAGCGCTAGGAAAGCTTTACATATCGGTGTACAAGTTATATATTTTTAATCTATTTTCTAATCCCATTATATAATATCAATAAATTTCAGAGTTTTTTGTTCTATAGGCAAGTTCCAAAAGCTCATAAAAAGCCTTGAATTAAAATTCTTTTTCAGTCATCGTCGAGTCTAAATAATTTTTCACCCTATAACGAAATTTACATAAAATTGGAAGATTTCGTTAAACGGATCCGTGGGAAAATTAAAAGCTCGATGGAATTTTCACATCTCGCTTTAAAATCTAAACGAGTTAAAATCAATTTTCTATCCCAATAATTCAAAGAGCTTTCGGAAACTTCCAATAGCTTATCCCGAGCTTATAATTGTTATTTTAGTCATTCAAATATATTTCATCTAATATATATAAATATATATTAATATCAATATAATAAATACATATAAAAATAAATTTAAATAAAATCGCAAAACTTTCGTTGAAAAGCTCGGTGGAAAATTAAAATTTGTAAGAAAACTTTACGTTTCGGATTTTATCAAATACGGTTTGAATTCGATTTTCTATCTCAATATATATTTACTTTCTGATAAAAGCTCTACAAAATTTCAAAGTGCTTATCAGAACTTTTTAATTGAAATACCAGTTTTTTTTTTCATTTCCGAAACAATTACTTTAATTTAAATGAAATCTAAAATTTATGGGGAATTATGGGAGAGTTAAAACTCTAATGAAGCTTCAAACAAAGCCTTTAGACTTAATTAAATTCATTTTGATATCGTTTTATATCAAATTAATTTATGTTTAAGGAATTTTTGAAATTTTATGAAAATCGCTCCAACAAAGCTATTCGATCTATTCTATTTTCCATCTAAAAGGATAATTATCCATTCTATTCTAACCAATATCAGGTTAATAAGGCTCGATATATAAGGGTTGCTGGGGTAAGGTGTTTTGGAAATTACTAGACAATTTTTGGGAAATTCTGTTTTATACAAAGTGATATAGGCTGTAACATTTTTTAAATGGGTCAATAAAATTCTGCACACCTTATATAGATGTTGACCGCACGCCACTGGATAGAAATCCCCTATCTTAAGGATCTTTCTCCCGATTTTAAATAGTGTGGCTCTGAGTGACAGAGGAAAATGACTTGGTTCCAGCATAAAATATAAAATAGACAAATTATCTAAGTTCTCTATTTAAAAAATCTAGATTTATGTATAATCAAAGGTAAATGAGACCACATAGGAAGAAAATCCTCTCTTTCAGGATTCACTAACCCGATTTTCATTTTAAATGAAAGCCTGATTAATTAGCGATACTACTTTTATTGGAAGTTATTTTAAGATGTCATTTATTACTTGAAGCAGGGTGTTACAGACTGGGGTATGATAATCATTTTGTAACAATTAGCTGCATTATATAATATGTATAGCATTTCCCAGAAACAATTATAAGTAATATTTTTGAATTGTGTAATTGAGAAATTTTAGACAAGGTCACTATGTATCGTTAGAATAAGAAATAGAATATAAGTTAAATTGTAAACTGACATTTAATTTAACAATCATGAATTAATTTATATTATATACATCTATATATATTTGGAATATTGATATTTCTAATGAAATATGCTACTATTACCCTAACTATCCGTACTATAATTAAGTAATTTCTATTATTCTTTAAGAGATATTTGTTATTTAAAATTTCCATTGTTAAACATAATTTCATTCATTAAAAAGTTTATAACAAAACCTTATTACCATTCATTAATAATGATCAGTACAGCTTACCTTTATATTCAAATATATCCTAATTGAAATGGATTTTGTATGCCGAATAGTAACTGTGCTTCCTGGAAAATGTTCCCATCAGGATGTGCTTAATTAATTATACACCTAACTTTATATGTAATATTGCATGTATTATTTTCAATTAATATTAATATATCCATTGTTCCACAAATTATTATATAATTCGAAATGGGGTACATATCATTTTTCTATCATTATCCTCACATAATACATATTTTGCTATTGTTAATGTAATTAATTCCCTAGATAAAAAAGAAATGTATTCATTCGAGAATTTGTATATCATTAATATGACTAAAAAGTTCTATTTTATAAGTTATTTTTCTATGCTTAAAATATAGCTTTTCTGAACTTTACTATACCATTCAATTTTTAATATCATTATTTTATAATATATACTAGGATAGGTACATACTACAAATACTTACTACATAAGTAAACAATACCTAACCCCTAAAAATATTATTATATTCTACTCCTCTATATCCCAGGTTACATTCCGACAAATATTCCAACAGAACGGAGTGGAAAAGTATTATATGAGGAAAAAAAAAGTAGGAAAGGAGAAGAAAATAAATTGAAAAGGCAAGTTTTCCTCATATTATTATTATTATATTTTTTTAAGCTGTCATTGTTATATTTTCATATAAAACAAACCCATTGTTGAGAATGGCACTGGTGTATGGGTGGGGTTGTTGAAAAAATTTTTTGGTGGAAATTTATTGTTATTGCTGAGTGGCACGAGAATGAGTCCATTGTATTTTGCTTCTTTTTTGATTTTTCATTCAATCAAAAAATAAATAATACCGCATTCGGAAAATGAGGAATAAAAGGAAAATTTATATATATATGGGAGTTAAAGTGTGAAAATTCGTTTCAGTCATTTAAGGGAAAATGTATTTCCATTCTTATATTGATAATCATATCCCATTTTCGGTATTTTACTTTAATATTTATAGATGTACTTAGAATAAATTTCGTCTCGAAAATTAACGTGTTCTGGAAGTGGGACACAATGTTGGATATTTTAGAGACGATAAAACGTCATGTCTTGGTTACGGACGAAAGGATTTATTTAACTCTGATGCATTCCCTGTTTCCGATTTTCTATATACGGTTTATATTCCATATTTGCATTATCACGACATGTATATTATTTTGAATAAAATTATAATTATGGCAAATGTTCTATGAAATGTTTTGCTGGTGCCAGAATTGTTACACAAACTCTAAGCATATTTATTTCTTGAATAGTCCCTCAGTTATATGTAATTTCATGCAATGTAGCACATGGGAAACGTAAAAAAAGACGAGAAATATAATATTACAAACATTTTCTGCGCTAATGGTATCCAATTTTTTATTAGTGTTCCCTATTTCACAGAGAGGATATACCGTACACTTTCATAATAAATTTACTTAAAGGTATAATAGGTATATACTATCAGTACCATTATGGTATTATATGCTTTAACTAAATCTCACTTATATACTTATAGAAGTGAATAGATTTAATATACAATATGCAAATATCCCGTACACTTTACTTGATATTATATAATATAAAAACAACCTTACAGTTTTCCTTATATGTTTTGTGTGGGACAAGGAATGTCACCGAACAGAAAATTGTGGAAATGCTCCATATATGTTGAATCTATTTATACAACAAAATAGGATTACGCCAATATAACGGCATAAGTTATCCTCGAAAGAGCTTTAAAACGAAGGAATTAACATTTTTAATACCTTTTATTTATGTTAATTTAAATAAGATTTAAAACTATACTTATTATTATTATGTATACGGGATATACGGGAACTACTTTAATATACTCGTATAAACGTACTTATAATAAATTCTTAATATCCCTTCATATATTTATTTAATTGCATTACATTTAAACGAGCTTTTATCACTAAAATTATATTAAAGCACGGTCGGTTAAGCTTAATGCATTTTTAATAATAAATTATTATACGCTATGAAATCTTAGTTTGATGCGAGGAATAAATTAGGTCGTATCTTAACTATAGTTTTAAATAAATGAATTTAAAAGTTGGTATTACAAGCTAATGATATAACATTCTTTTGTTTGAGTAAACATAGATTTTCCTAGAAGAAATGAAATTAAATTTATTTAATCATATTAATAGATAGTTAAGTAAATATTATTTGAATTGTATAATTGAAAAATTGACTTATCAATCCTTAAAATCAGAAGGTCCTCTTTCAATTTATAATTTAAAATTTCGGTTGAAAATCGAATTGAAAAAAATTCAATAAAAATATTGATTATTTTGCTATATTAATTTGCCGACAAATTTTCAAAATCAAAATTTCATTAAATGAAATTTATCCAGTTTGGCGGAAAATTTTTTTTTCTGACATCTAATGGGGGGAATTAAAAAATAATTTCACGGTTTTGAGATAAAATAAATTATTTGATCCAATTACGGGATTGGTTTTAAGAGACATTGATTATTTTCCGCTATAATTCTTTTATTAAAAAACTCGGTTATTTCTCAAGCTAAATTTCGGAAATTTGGTACAGTTACTCCTGATAGATCTTCAATTCGATTTTAATAATAGATTTTCTACACTTTACTTACGAAATTTTCAAATAAAAATATTTATAGTTGAACACGCCAAATTGTTCAAAATCTATGTATACAAAAGCCGTAATTTCCCAATCTAGATTTCTGCAATTTATTACAGATAGTCTAGAAGGACCTAAGAATTTTCTAGTCAAGTTATTTTAAAGTCAGTCAGTCAGCCCCTTAACAAATTGTTACAGCCTCTATCATATGCGATTGGTTTATTCAAGATATCATTACTAACAATAAGTGACATTACTAAAGTGCATGCCGAATATTTTCTTCAGCCAAAAAAAAAATCGAAAGACGCAAAAAGTTGCTTTGATAGTTAGGTAAAAATACGAAAATGAAATATTTCGGAGGAAAAGTTGACATTTATCTAAGAAAAATCTAAAATTCATAAAGGATTGCACCGAGAAATTTGAATGTCCGACATCACGACATTTGATCCGGAATTCCCGATAATTTTCGTCGGATACAAAAAGAGGAAATGATGCAGAAAATTTATAAATTAATTGAGGTAAATATATCTAAACTAAACTTTTCATACAAAAGCTCTGCAAAAACTTAAAAACTTCCAGAAAGCATTATTTGCTTAACCATATTTTTTACATTTTAAAATCTATTTTCTCTCCAAATAATGATCTTGTAACGAAATTTAAAATTTTCCGGAAAAAAGCTTTACAAATCTTGAAAGCTCATTGAAAACTTGAAATTAAAATGCCATTTTATATAATAATTTTTATCCGATTTATTAAATTTAAATGAAATAAGACATTTTCGCAGAAGGCTTGTCCAAATTATTAAAAACCAATCGAAAGCTCAAATACGAACGAGATATCAAATTTTCCACAAGAAAAGATTCAAAAATCTCGAAAGGTCATTGAAAGCATATATTTATTCAAAATTTCACGATTTGACTTCAATTCAATTCAATTCAATTCGTTAGAGCTTTTGTAGAGACTTTAATTTTCCGTAGAGATTCTCAACGAAAGTTTCCGATTTCATTTGAATTTTTTTATCGCGAGATAAAATATATTTGAAAATGGATAAAATAATATTTTAATTAAGAGCTTTGGATAAGCTTTTAAGCGACTAAATTAATAATAATTAATAACAATTTCGAAATATATATTTCATTTTTTATGTAAAATAGGGTGGTACCGGCAACTGACATAAAGTTTGAATCTAATATTCAATTTTAATTTAAAACGACCCAAGTCATCTAAAACTGATGTAAATTAAATTTAATAAATTCTGTAATCTACCCGCATGGCAGGTTTATATTGTTGGAGACATATTTCTTTTATAGCTAATATTGTTATCTTCATGAAAAGGATCTTATCCGTATAGTTATTTAAATACGGTTATTTTTCCTGAATGAAAGTCCTATTTAATACATACATATTATGTATATAGTAAAGTATACTAAAAACAAGAAATTCTAAATATTTGGTATTCACCAGTAATTTATTAAAATTCTGAGTAGAGAAGTATAGATGTACGAAATGAAAGTAAATTGTCCAAGGAAGACACTTTTCAATCTGTCATTTTATGTCGTGTTAGTAGAATCCATGTTATATATAAATATTTTACTGCCTTTTTGCATACAGAGAGCACAAAGGGATATTGGGGTGATAAATTATTATTTATGTGAACTTGAAGAAAAACATCGAGTATATAAATATACATTTACGGCATTAAATTTGTGCAAGTTTGTACAAATGCGACATGACAGAATTCAGAATTATACATGGAAAAAATGCGATTTCTTAAAATAAAATTCTTCTTCTTCCATTCCAAATACACTATATTGTTAGTATCATCTTCTCACATCCAATGGACATTGAAATAATTGATTTTATTGACTGTTCGAACATAAAATAGTTTTATCTACTAATTCGTTTAAATAGTTCTCCTCGGGACAAATTAATAATAGCATTGTATAAATAAAGAAATACCTATAAAATATCTTATCAAAAGATCCTATTATGATGAATTCTACTAAAAAATTTGCATAAATATTAATGTTCGTTACGATTAAACTTTGCTCTTGAACATACAACAAAAAGCCATAAAATAAATTGTACATGGATGGGTACATAATGGGCAATGGGTGTATGTAATAAAACATGCAAAATGGATATCCATCATTTTCATTCTTCATCTCTTTTCATGGTTTTGTCCACATGTATATTTTTTTGTTTTTGCCATGCTTTCTGGAAGCAAATATTTCATTTGCATACTGGCATATGGCATTAAAAACATCCATCCACACACTTTTATCTTTTATCTGAACTAACAGCCGCGCCAAATATGCTTACTTAATAATAAATAATGAAAAAAGAGAAAAAAAAATTATGTAAGAAAAAAATCTTAACCCTGACACTTTCGATTGCGTGATTTAAGTTGTTCAAGATGTTTGTTAAGAAACATATTCGTTAAGAAAAAACAGTTATCCTGCTCACACATCTTCAGTCAATACCATAATAAATTCCAGCACTTTTAAATCAATTATTTTGTACTTAAGCCTCCACTACTTATTATAATAATTTGGAAGAATAAAAAATATACTTTAAGTTAATGAAATATCAAAATTTAATCATATACCTCCGTCAAATTATTTTTAATGCCTTTTAAACTATCTAACTTAAATCTATATCCAAGATATGATGTTGGATTGGAGGTAAAAAAAATTTATTAAAATAAAATAATAAGAGACTTTGGGTAGTGTAATCATAACTTTGAATTCAGCTTATAATTACTTTAAACAAAAAATCTGTTTGTACAAAACTCACAACTCTATACTCATTCAATAAGTACTTATATGTAGGCAGAGGTACCCAGATATTATTTTATTTATATTTGGTTTACTATTTCATTCAACCATTCTCTGTTATATCATCTACAAGGTTTTCCAATTTTGGAGTGTGAAAATAGATGATAATTAAACTCCAACATATTCTTGATTTAGACAATAATGAAACTCGGTAATGAAACTCCCTACATATTATGTAGATTTTCGAATGGCATGCATACAATTTTCCAATTTTGTAATAATGTTAGCCATCCACGTATGGTATCAGAATGGTACACAAAAAACCCTATTTTTTAATTACAAAAAATTCTGTTCCAGTTTTCGATAATTAAAAACAAACAAATTAATACCAATTTTTCTGTGAACGGAACGTTCGACCGAAAATCCCATTTTCACCGTACAAATAATGGGTGGCGTATGTTCAACATATTTACTCAAAAATAAGTTTTTTTTTCTGTAAATATTTGTCGTTTGTTGAAGTTGGTTACACTTCACATACGACTGTGAGGGTCAAACTGTCGATGTAAGTTTAAATTCTAGGGTAGTACAGGGTAGTAGTTGTATCAGCTTCCCTAAATTTATGTTTGAGAAACACTGATCTCTCATATGAATAAGTAAAAATATTTAAATGGAAAATCCCTTATCTAACTGAACGTATCATCGTACATGGTAGAATAATAACAATTAATTCGTTATTTCATATGTATAAAGAAGTTTAAGCCACTGTTTGCGATAATACAACAGTGTAAACATCTTCAGGAAATCCAATATAAATTAGATGGTATCCTTCGATCTAAATTTAAGTCCAGTACTGTGAACCATTGCAAACCAATCTCTTTAGAACATTTTGATATTTGGTATTATTAAATGAACGTTAAACTCCTCGAATAAGAATAATCAGAAATCTTTCGTGGTCCTAAAAAGTAATTAATTTAAATCTATAGGAAATATAGGAAAATATTACCATGACAAAAAGATCTCTAGGAAATGAAATAATTTAAATGAATTTTCGAATTTTCCTTAATGTTTCTGGACATTTTAAAGAAATTATCTGAATTTTATCAACTTTTATCCATTTTCTAGATTTTCTCGTATGTTTAGAAAGATTTTTCCGCTTTTTTTTTATTTCCTAAACTTCTTGCGACAAATTCTTGAATTTTCTGGTAATTTTCTTCAAAAATTGTCTTGACTTTTTTACAATCTCTTCGATTCTTTTCATTTCTTTTTCTGACTTTCGATCTTCCGGACATTTTTTTTTCATTTTTCAGACTTTTGCAATAACCAAGTTTTTTGATTCATCCAGACGTCTACATCCCCGTATAAGATTCCACACCGTAATTGTGAGGAGTTATCTAAAATAGCTGAGAGTGATCATTCAATTCAAGATAATTCAGGAGTACAGAGCGTTTCTAACCCTTGGTAATTACAACCCTAAGGACCTAAACTTATTTTCGAATTAAAGAGGTAAAATAAAGGCAATAGGTTAGGCAAAATATTAATTTGAAATTATTCATTTTTGGCAAATAAAAACATAAACCCTTTCTATAACATTATATTACAGCATCTCGATATTAGTGATATATCACATGTCATGTCGCACGTCACATGTCACACGTTAAACGAAAAAACGATATGGAAGGCAGTGAATAATTTGTTAAATAGCAAATATCGCATTGTGAAAGTGAAATGACAAGTGTCGTAACTTCCAAAAACAATTTTTAGGTTTTGATTGATTCTTATGTGTTTGTTTACCTTCTTTTCCGTGGAACACTGTCGTGTCTTCCACCAATATAACCAATATATGACAGTATTCCACTGAAAAGAGGGTTCAAAAATACATTTTTTTTATGGACATTCAGTAAATTAAGTAACATGATTAAGTCATAGTGAAGACATATCCATTGATAGGCACCTTTATTAATTAAAACAATTGAATAATTCAATGTTATATATAGGAATATGTCAATCTGTGAGGTAGGTCAAGTGGATCGGCCCATTTCAGTCTAGTGTAGCGATGTTGGCTACGAATGTCTGTTGCTATAGAGTTCGGATGATTATATAATCTACACTACATTGATATTTTTTGCTTAATGACATAATTTCTTCTTTGATGTATCTCACTTGTAGATCTTTGTGTAGGACATGGTTTGGCACATACATAGTACGGAGTATTAGCTATGTACTAGAATGTCGCAAGACTCTTGATTGAAACCTTTGGAGCATTTCAATGTTTGATTTGCTTTCTGATCCCCAGAGTTGTATACCATATGACCAGACTGGTTTTAGAATAGCTTTGTACAGTAAAATTTTACTATCTAGCGATAATTGGGAGCTTTTCCCAATAATCCACTACATTTTCGAGAATTTTAAACTTAGTTGCATTCTTTTGGTCCAAAAAGATTTTTTCAATTTAGTTTTCTGTCGATATGCATGCCAAGATATTTAACTTCTTTGCGAAGTGGTATTTGACTGTCATTAATTTGGACAGTAATATACATATGAATCAATGAAAACTTGAAAATTGTTTTTGGAAGTTACGACATTTGTCATCTCACATTCCAATAATATATTTGTTAAGTTCCGGTCTGATATTAATTGGATTAAATGATGGGAAATTTTTAAACAACTCGAACTTTGAAATGGTGGTAGAGAATTTGATGAAAAATATATCTGCATGTCATAAAATTAATTTTAATTTAATCTATCGATTAAATGAAGAGTATCTACGGATTAAATCGAAAATTGCCTCTAGACCATTTAAGCATTTTTTTCTAACCCCTAAAATAATTTTACGTGAGGACCCCTGAATTAGAGTTCATTTATTTAATTTTTTTGAATTTCTCATTTAATTAGACTTATTATTAATTAATTAATTAACTGACAATCTCTCTGATTATCTCAATCGTCTTGAAATATCTCATGACTGCCTCATGTGGCATAATGTGGCCATTTAAAATAAATTCGTCAGTGAGAATTAGGGTACTATATATCTTCGATATAGATATTACAAAATTTACCAAGTATCTATTATAATTAATAAATGACTTTAAATCCGTAATTAGTTATTAGCACCAAGCCTGTTAAAACTTTTCTCCTTCAGAAAAGTTGGCACTGAAACAGTCTGTTTCAGAATATAATATATCTAATACAAAAGGACATTTGCCTGAACAATTCCGGCAAATAAACCCTCTACTAAATATTGTAAAAGGGCCCGAAAAAACAATTATTACTTTTATTATTCATTTGCCAGAGCAACAAATGAAAAGCCTCCTGCCAAAAACGGGGTCGCAATAACATTGGATTGGCGAAAAATAAAATTATCGTCGACCAACCGTAAATTTAATGTCACTTCTCTCTTTAATATACAGTACAGATGTCTTATTACATATAATTCTGGGTTTAATTCATATCAAATACCAACCATCCGAATTTCTAATATCGTAATTACCGGAAACGTTGGCCAAAAAAAGGGGGACGCGTGGCATTTGTAATAAAGAAAATTTTGCAAAGTGCAAGGAGGGTCATTTGGGTTTCATTTGATTTCCAACAGAAAAAAAATACAAGAAATAGCACGTTCTTTATTTTATTAACGGACTATTGAATTAGAGGCTATTTATAATACATTTCTACTAGGGTAGAGAATAGATTGCAAATTGTTAAATAGATTCAAAATATCAGAGGAAAAAAGAGATAAACCCATTAGTAGGATATGGTGTGTAAATGTGGTTTAAACCAATTAATAAAATTATTTTCGATAATATTTGGGAGGATTTGCTCTCATTTTCTTTTATGGTAATTGTCAGGAAATTTATGGAATGGAACACGCATAATGTAATGTTCTATACAAATTGATTACAAATATATCATGTACTCAGAATTGATTGCCTATAATACATAAGGTGGTAATTTAATTTTCTACCATTCTTTTTTTTCATATCCAACCAATCTATCCACCAGTATCGGATTACGAATTTTCTTAATTTACCTAAAAGGGTATATCGATTGGGGGTATACTAATTTCAAACAATACTGATCCAATCGGTTTTTCTTCTTAAAGTATTTCCATTTCAAGAAAAAAAAATGAGTGAAAGGATTTCTTTATAATATAAGTTAAGATTCTTTAACTAAATATATTAGCAAACTTTTTAAGAAGTTATAGAGTATTTCTATCGTTACAAATAAATTCCTAGATATAACATAATGTAGCTTCATTTAATAGGAATTAATGTTACATGAATCCTTTTATTTCGGTACCTACAAATAAATTCCGGTAATTAAATAGAATTTGTAAAGAGAATTTCAAAGGCAGAGTCAGCATTTGAATTGAAATGGGGAAAAAAAATTCCTTTTCATGTATAAAAGTTTGCTTTTAATTAACACGCCACATTTATTTTTCAATTCTATTGGGGTAATTTTTAATTTAAGTTTAATGACGAAATGTTAGTTATACACTTGGTATATCATGGAAATTAGTATAACAACTCGGTGGTTTTTCTCTTTTTGGGAATCTGTCTCTGGACAGAAATTTCGGTATCCTATTCGTATCATACATGCATTGAATGGAAAAGAAAAACTTTTCCCTTTTATCACTGAAAATACCGTCTCTTGTCAAATAAATGACATTCATTTGGGGAATTTATGTCGGATTTCGAGTTTATCTACAAATAACAATGTAATTATAATCAAGTCTTACATTATTCGTATAGATACCTCGGTATTAGGTACATTATACTGAACATATTTGATATTCCTTGTTTTTTAGTATCAATTCTTTATTGATGGTTATTACTTATTAGCAAAAAGAAGTATAAGATATCATTAATTATATGAATGTTATCTCATCATGACCTAAATATTTAATCTCATTTCACCCGCAGGTTTCATTTTGTAGAGATACTTTCTTTACAACATTACAAAGTATTATTTGGCACAGAAGTTAAAAAGGGTTTGAGGGATTTGTTTATTATGAAATATAAAATATTGTATATGCGAATTACAGTTTAATTTTAATTACTTTTCTCTGCATTTAAAATATTACAGTGATAAGAAAATTCATTACATTTTAAATACTGTCAGGTATACAAAGTATATTTCATAATTATAATTAACACAAATCTTTGTATGTATTACTAGTACATCAATTTGTACATTTGTAGATTTGAAATTGTAATAAAAATAATTATTGTGGCTGGAGGTTTGATGTGTATTTCAGACAAAATTACGAAATTCGAGTTGGTGTCAATATTGAATGGAATTTTGAGAAAATAAAACAATTTTGCAAATAAAACAATTTGAATTCAATAGAAGGTGCGAGATATTCATTAATTTATTATTCATAAGATCAGATTTCACATGTCATAGTGCCTAACCGCTAACATATATTAATTAGGCAATTTTTTCTAATTCACCCAGAAAATATAGTTAATTTATATTTAATATTTTTTGAAGTAATTAGACGAAAAATAAATAAATTATTATGTATATTTTTATTTAGTTACGTACATTTACTTTTACAACATTTTAATGAATTGTCATTTATGGTAATTTTATATAATAATTATATTAACTTTATTATACTGTAATTGCTATTGTATTTTAATTATTTACTTTAAATTTTTAAATAATAGAAAAATTTTCACAATAGAAAATCTATTTCTTATTATAATTACAAGAAGTTTAAGAACCAATTAATTTGAATGTGTATGATTTAATAATATGCTAATTAAATACCGATTTGTATACATTGT
>JANTOP010088562.1:0-19889 GCA_027564815.1 Symmerus nobilis
CGTAATAAGTCAAAGAAACTTCCATATGGAAGCACCTATACTCCCTCGAGGAGTGAAAGGTATAGATGATGATGAAGGGTTAAGGATTGATGTTATGCGAATAATTCAGAGACAATTCTAGCTTTAAAACATAACATTGCTATATAGGCGGCTAAATCAAAATGCTTCAAAACTAGGCTAACAAGATGGCTTACTGTAGGGCCAGCAGAGGGAGCCACATAAATTAATTTGTTTTTAATTTTTAAATCGGAGGCTACAACCTTCACAATAAAAAATAAATTTTGAAAAAATATGGATTTAGAATAAAAATTTGAAATTTCGTTAAAGGATCGTTATCTAGATAGAAAACAGATTTTTAGGCATTAAAAAATTAAGTTTGAAACATAAAGCTTTCTTTCAGCTTACAATGAGCTGAGAAAGCTTCAAGAGGAAATTTCACATTTTATGTAAATTATATAAATCGAATAAAAATTAGATTCCAGATGACATCAAATAACATTTTAATTTGAAGCTTTCGATGAGCTTTTGAGATATTTGATGCTTTGATATTTGAAATTTCGTTAAAGCATGGTTATGCAGATAGAAAACAGATTTTTACACGTAACAAATTAAGTTCGAAGCTTAGAGCTTTCCTTGCGCTTTTAATAGCTTGCACAAGCTTTCTGGGAAAAATCCATATTTTATTGAAATTTAATGAATCAGATGCAAATCCGATTTGAAATTATATAAAACAAGATTTTAATTTTAAGCTTTCAATGAGCTTTCGAGATTATTTAAGCTTTTTTTAGGAACAGTTTGAAATTTCATGAAATTTCATGTTATTTGGTTAGAAGAAAATATATTTTAAAACGAAAAAAAATAGAGTTCGGATAATAAAGCTTTCTGGGAGCTTTTAATTTTTTGGAGACCTTTTGATCGAAAACTTTAGTTTTTATATTTTTAAAATTTTTTCCCACTAATTTATAAACCTTCTGCATCATTACATTTTTTTGGATCCGAAGAAAGTTATGGAGAAATTCGTCTAAATACAGAAATAATCAAAATATTTTAATTTGTTCCCTATCTTTCCAACGATGGTGGTATGAGATGTTACCGACCGCAACGCTAGATGGATTAGGCATCAGCTACATCAGAACAAAACTGATGCCCCCTCTTTTTAAGATCGTGCATTATTCGAATTTTCTGAAACATTTTTTTGACATTTTTCGAAATTTTTACCGACTTTGACGATTTCTTAGCCAACAGGTTCTGATTTATCTGAATTTGGACAACATTTTTACAACTCCGAATTTTTCCCGAATTATTCCTAATTTTTGCCGGGTTTCTCCATTATTGGTTGATTAAGATACGGATCTTATGATATCCCCGAAGGGTTATCATGAAATGGATCACAGGGAACAATGAGATCATAGAGATTCTCGCCGTAATTTAGTTTATATTTCCTGATTTGAGCAAAGCTGATACAAAGATACTAGATACTTTATTAGATCTGGATGAAGTCATAAAGTTCGGAAATTCATTCCGAAAAGTTTAGATATTCCTTCCTAATGTACCTGAACGTATAGTTAAAAGTTTAGCCATTGATTCAGCTAGTAGTTGTCCTGAAACCGATTTATATTAAATTGCGGCCTTGCAAACTTCTTCCCGACATTTCCCAATACATTCCGAGAAATTTATTTGAATAAAAAATTGGTTTTAATGCGTATAAAATTGTATCCCAAACTTAAAGTTTTCATTGAGCTTTTAAGTTTTTGCCGAGCGTTTACAGGATTCTGATTGACATAGAATTATTTGAATAAAAATTAGTATTGAAAATGTATACAATTTTATTGAAAATTTAATGTATCGCTGGGCTTGTAAGTTTATGCGGAGCTTTTGTCAGAACATATTGAGTTTACAGTTAAATTATTTGGGTGGAAAATAGGCGTCAATTCGAGTAAATTTATGTCCCAAATCCAAAGCTTTACTTCAGCTTTTAAGCTTTCATGGAGCTTTTATTGGAAAATGTTATATTCAATTAAAATTTAATTATTTGCATAAAAATTAGATTTGAAGGCGCATAAAATTTTATTCATAACTTAAAGCTTTCTTTCGGTTTTCGCTGAGTTTGTAGGTTTATGAGAAGTTTTCGTCAAAAATTTTGAATTTCGTTAAAGTTAAATTATTTGCATGGAAAATAGGTGTCAATACGAAAAAATTGATATCCCAAACCCAAAGCTTTCTTTCGGTTTTTAAGCTTTCACTGAGCTTTTATTGGAAATTTACATATTCCATTAAAATTAAATTACTCGGATTTAAATAAGATTTGAAAACGTATCATATTTTATGCATAACTTCAAGCTTCATTGAGCTTTTAAATTTTTGCGGAGCTTTGCCGGGACATTTTGAATTTCGTTACAGTTAAATTATTTGCATGGAAAATAAGTGTCAATACGAATAAAATTATATTCCAAACCCAACACATTCTCTTTAGCTCTTAAGCTTTTCTAGAGCTTTTATTGGAAAATTAATTATTCGCATTAGAATTTGATTTGAAAGCGTTAATAAAACGTTCCGAAGATATTCTTTGTATTTTGGAAAGACGAATTTCAGAGATTGGTGAGACATCTCAAAAGGATCTTATATCATGAATATCCGACAATTTTGTAATAAATTCGAAAGCTTCGGAGAAAATAAAGATTTCAATGTTACTATTTTTAATCATCCCCAACTCTTAAGACTGAAAACTGAATTGAATTGAAAGGAACAAGAATTTAATCTAAAATGAAGAATTAAGGGAGCGAATATCTGAAACCTATTTCCTGAAAAGTTTGGGAATTCTCCCAATTCCTTAAATTTTATTCGAATTTTGGCAATTTTTTCTATATTAATCCAGACGTACAATCTACTTTTCTAACTTGTCTAGATTTTTCTGACTTATTTCCTATTTTCCCTAGCATTTCTTGTGGTATATCTTGTTCTACTGAGACGAGACCATATAATAATGGGAAATTTAAAATTATTTCTACGTTCGAATTCTGATCCGAATTTTGATTTCTAGAAAATAATCCGTTATGGGAATTATTTCACATAATTTCGGGAATTTACAAATTTAAAGATAAATTGGTTATAGAGTAGGTATTTTTATCGAAATTTTTTCAAAATTAAAGAGAATTTTTGACAATTTCAAAAATCAAAATTTCTACAATTTTGAAAAAAAAATTTTTTTTTGATGACCATCCCATATCCTCATTTTAATAATATTGATTAATTGAATCCAATACATTTTATGATATTGTGACAATGTTACAATACCGCTGGTTCTCAAACATCGATCTAGGTTATGTCAATAAACTGCTACAAAAAAAGTAGCTTTTTATGGACATTTTTTCTCCATCAATTTCTTGAATAAAGAAAATACATCAATTTTTATATGATTATGCAAATGCATAAATACCCGCGTGTAAGTTTTATAATAGAAAAAATGATATTTTATGTAAAATTATTAACATAAAAGTTCTGTTTTTTTTATTATCATAAATGCTATTAATATTTTCTTTTTTTATTTTATAGAATTAATATAATTTTAAAAAATATAAATAAAAAATGACAAGAGAATAAAAATTCCTAAATAGACATGTTTTTCTTATTTAATTTAATTTCTTAATCTTTTTGTTTGAAGTTAAGTTAATTCAGTGTCAAATGCCAAAAAACTCATCAAATTGTTAAGATTTTATTGGTGATCGGGTAATTTTGGTACAAGTCCGGTATCTATACCATTCAACTGTATCTTTTATCAGATATAATTGAAATCATTACATTCGATCATTTGGTGTAACAATCAACAGAAGATCTCTTCAATTATGATTTATGATGACGATCAAAACCGACAAAAATGATCAATTACCCTAAGAAAAATATGAATTGCTAATTTATTGTCGCTTTTAAACTGAATACATAATTTTCTAATCATAATTATTTCCTTTTGTAAGAAAATTATTTTATGGGAATGGAAATTCCTCGATCAAAAGAGAGTCGGATCATATCACCGTACGACATGATAACGTAAGGTGGTTTCAGTTCGAACTTAAACATGATTTTCTAAATACTCTGTTTTCATTTTTAATGGGTCAATGAACCCGAACAGCTGTTGATAAAATGTTAATAGAATGAATGGTACTTTGACATTTAATCATCAGCTGGATCTGGGTTCAATGACCTAGAGAACAGTGTTTCGGTGCAAAATTGAAACATTTAATTTTATTTTATATTTAGATTTTATATTTGATAAAAATGTTTTATTTTAAATATTTTTTTTTTTTATTTCGAAAGGAGTTTCATTTCTATTTCCGGTTGCCCAAATAACTTTGATGAAAAATTTCGATTTTTACTTTCTAAATAAACAAAAAAATAAACATATAACAAAATGTTTTTTTTTTTCGTCTTTTTCGTTATTAAAAAATTGACCAATATTAATATAAACCAAATTTAATATTTGAGATTATATTATGTGATTTTAGAGTTTCACAAAAATAATTATAGTTCTCGAAACCATTAGACCGGGTTTTTGAGAAGTTTTGGAATGGTGAATGATTCTTCTTTATCATTACCACCCCCATAAACTCAATCATTTATTACCGATAAATTTTATTCCCTGCATTTTATCAAAAACCGGATCCCAAATTATATTAAAATGAAATTGTAGTTTTAAGCTTTCAATGAGCTTTCTAGATTTTTAAAGACATTATCTGGATAGATAAAAGATTCTTTACGTAAAAATTTAAGTTCCAAACTTAGAGCTTTTGTTGCGCTTTTAATAATTTTAGGAAGCTTTCTGCGAAAATTCCATAATTTATTGAATCGGATAAAATTTCGATTTAAAATGAAATAAAATAATATTTTAATTTTAAGCTTTCAATGAGCTTTCCAAATTTTTGAATCTTTTTTTGGAAAAATTTGAAATTTCGTTAAAGCGTCGTTTTCTGTTTAGAAAATAGATTTTTAATCGTAAAAAATTAAGTTCCGAACGTAGAGCTTTTAATAGTTTGGAGAAGCTTTTTGCGATAATTGTATATTTTCCATTTAAATATAATGAATCGGATAAAAATTCTATTCTAAATTATCTAACATAATATTTTTATTTTAAACTTTCAATGAGCTTTCGAGATTTCTGAAGCTTTTTTTGGGAAAATTTGAAATTTCGTTAAAGGGTCGTTTTTTTGGGTAGAAAATAGATTATAAAACATAAAAATAAGGTTCAGAAAATAAAGCTTTGTGGGAGCTTTTTTGTTTTTGCAGAGCTTTTGGACGAAAAGTTTAGTTTTTATATTTTATTATTTTTTTTCAACTAATTTATAGACTTTCTGCATCATTACATTTTCTTGGATCCGAAGAAAATTATCGGGAAATCCGGAGACAAGTGTTGGGATGTCCGATATTAAAATTTCTTGGTGCGAGCCATAACGAATTTTTTATTTTTCTTAGATAAATTTTCAACTTTTCCGAAATATTTAATTTTTGTATTTTAACCTAACTGTCAAAGCAACTTTCTGCTTTTTATTTTATTCTTTTTGCTTTGCATTTTATTTTTTATTTTTTTCCGGCCGAAGTAAGTATTCGGCATTCACTCTAGTAATAACTCTGAGTAATGTTCTCTTAAATGAAGCAAACGCATATGGCAAAGGCTGTAACATTTTGTTAAGAGATCTTAAAATACTCCACACCTTATGGAGATGTTGACCGCATGCCACTGTATACAACCCCCAGTAAAATTAAGGGAATGTTTAAGAATGTTTAATTTTAATTAATTAAATTAGGTTAGGTTAGGGTAGTGCTAGCACTGCGCTTCCGCTTCCGCTTTATTTTCGATATATTTTCAAAGTCTAGGGGGGACACCGCCCCCCCCCCCCCCCCAAATTGGCGCCTCTGGTTGGAAGAGGTGTTTCTTTATTAAGGTGAGGTTATAGCTGCCTAGACATGACGCAATAGTCCATGGTTTTCCATGTTGAGTTGGTGAGATCAACAGTTAGGTTCGGCCGTTTAGTGTGGATATGACAGTTAACGTGTGAAACGTTAAATCCTCTAAATCAACTACTTAATCAACCTGTCCTATATTATCCAACTTGCTCTAATTGACTTCTAATTGTCCAACTGACTTCTTTGCCAATGGGCTAGACTACTTCTCTCGACTTTCCGAACTGTCTGAATTACATTAAATAATTACAGGCATTAAACCGATTTTAGACTTTTTCTTGGATTTTGGAACCCTGGAAGTCTCTAAAATAACTTAAATTTTCTCGTGCCATCTCCAATATATTTCCACGTGCTAGGGATAGCAAATTGATAAATATTCGGTCGTCGTTTCGTCCATAGTTAAAGAAACAGTGTACGAATAACTGCTCGCTGCCACAGGTCGTACAATACGAAATATAATTTTCTGAATATTTTTTTCTAGATAATTCAACGATCTTAGTACTCAGATCAGATCAAAATGTCTAAAATCATGCCCAATTTGGAAAATGTCGCACATGGTTAGTGCGAAATTTTGATAATTATATGGTAAACATTTTAGAAATTAAAAAATATTTTGGAAATTTTGAAAATTTTGAAAATTTTTGAAATTTTGAAAATTTTGCAAATTTTCAATATTCAGTTAGAAAGTTCTACAGATATTTATACAGGTCTGTATATAAAAGATCTGTAGAACTGAAGATTTGTGCTTCAGCAAGAAATTGCAAGTATAGCCATGGTTGGGAGGAGGTTACAAACAGGAATGATTGAAACAGTGGCTTGCAGTCTAATATGCAATTTTAATTTTGCCGTCATTTTAAGAATCTCGGATCTTGAATGCTGATATGGGACAAATATGGCACCTCTTTTCAGATCAAAAGTTGTAGTGAAAGCTAAGCGAGAAAAGTAGAGGTCTGCAGATATCCGCAGCCTTAAAAGACGCTATAAGATATTATAGATTAAGATAACATTAAGTTTATGTTATAAGAAATTTATGATAAGTTTAAGATTAGTATTAGATTAATGAAGAGTGATTGATTTTTGTTAAGACACATTTTAGATATTCAAAATTAGATTACTATGGTCTCGATTTAAAATCGAGGTCTATCTGAAAATAAAGCTTATAAAATGATGAATAAAACAACGTTTAGATAATATTTAATTTAATTTATTCAAAATTCATTATTTGACATCTTACAACATTTTCTAGGTAAACGTTACATAGAAAAGGAGATACAGAGGGCTCAACCGAAGGCGCAATGTTTAATTGTTCATTTTTTACAATCTCGAATTTATTTTCAATTAAATGTTAACAACTTTTAATTGCTAAAAAGTATAATAACTTGAGCTTTCGTGTTGAAGCTCCTTAAAAACGTTAAAACTCAAATAGAGCTCAATTAAATAATTTTGAACGAAACTCAAAATTTTAACAAAAGATTCCCCAAAGAAAATCTCCAACGCTCCAACGAAAGCTTACAGTTCCAATATTAATTTTAAATTTAATTTTGAATCTCTAATCAATTCAACTCATTTCCTACCTAGGGTATTTAGGGTGATTATCTGACATAACTGATTATCTCTAATTACTTTCAATTTAAAATAGAACAATTTAAAGAATTTTCCCACAAGTTATATTTTTAAAATGGAATTTGGACCGATTTTTCGGAATTTTCCTCACACTTTGAAATTTTCATAATTTTTTCCGAATTTTTTAGAAAAATTCTCAACGTAAATAGGCCTGAATTATCAGAAAAGTGGAGGATTCATTTTTGACCGCGTAACAAAATGTTACAGCCTTTATCATATGCGTCTGTTATACTCAGTGCTCGCCGAGAAATTTGAATATCAGACATCGCGATATTTGATTCGGATTCGGCGATAATTTTCTTCGGATCCTAAAGAAAGTAATGATGCAGAAATTTTATAAATTAATTGAGGAAAAATACAAAAATATCAGAAGTAAACATTTCGTACAAAAGCTCTGTAAGAACTTAAAAGCTCCCAGAAAGCTTTATTTTCCGAAACTTATCTTTTTCTCATATAAATCCATTTTCTAGACAAATACCGATCCTTTCCCAAAATAAGCGTCAAAAATCTCAAAAGCTCATTGAGAGTTTAAAATTAAAATATCCTTTTATATAATTTGGGTTGGAATTTTTATCCGATTCATTAAATCGAAATGAAAAACGAAGGTTTCGCAAGAAAGCTTTCCCAAAACCATATTAAACTCATCGAAAGCATTGAGTTCTAAATCTAATTTCGTACGTCTTAAAATCAATTGTATATCCCGTAATCGATCTCTTAATGAAATTTCATATTTTTCAAAAAAAAAGCTCAAACGTACTGGAAGCTTATTGAAAGCTTAAAATAAAAATTTCATTTTAAAGATTTTAAAATTATGGCCCTTACCCCCCCCCCCCCCCTTCCCCTTCGCGCCTGCAGTATAATTCAGTATCTGTCATTTAATTTTCTGGTAATAAATTCAGGGCTACCGGAAAATAATCAATTATGTTTTTTAAAAATTATACAAAATAGAGATACTAAATTAAATAGAGTTTAGGGATATTTACGTGGCGGTTGATAGGACCAGAACTATACATGAGGATTATACTGTACGTAGGGTCACTAATCTGAGTGAATCTATAGTATAAATTTAGAGTAACTAGAAATTCAAACATTTGAAGAACGCATTGGCGAAATTGACAGAAATTTTGTGTATTATAAAATGGGAAGTAGTAGTTCGGCTGGCATAATTTTGGTGATATTTTCTGAAACGGTTCTTACCGTTCTAGAATTTCAAGTTCAGATGTACCAGTTACCCCGTTTAGCCGCCGTTATTATTGATAGGTGAGAATTGTTCTTTAAGTTCTTTCATTTATTAAGGAATTATTCTATTAAATTGAAGATATAGCACGTTGGGTGCCAATTATATAGAGAGAGATTCCTCCCACCCTATATCTCCTATGAAACCCCCAAAATAATCAAAACAAGTTCGTAGGGTACGACCGATATCAGTGCGATCCCCTATGAAGACTATAAATGCCAAAGACTATAAGACAATATTATCTAATGTTGTACTTTAATATCAGGAAAGGAAATATGTAAACCTTTAGCGAATCGTAATGAGATCAGTCGTACTCTATGACAGTTTATTGTATATGTCATTTTGGTTAGTATTATATACAATTTATGAATACAGTGGTGGTCACTGTGTTGGAGGCGAGACCCTACAAAGAGTGTTTTAATGGAAAATAGAATCTTAGTGGGTTGGTTGATTTGGAAGCTTAATTTAGTCGGCTACCAATTAACCAATCGAATTGATTAATAATTATTATCATAGTACACGTTGTTGGGACCGTTCTTCCACTTCGCTCTCCACTCTTACATTATAAATAATTGTTAAATACAATATTTTGGTATGTGGATTGTGGATGGGTTTTATTATGGTTTTATTGGGGATTTAACTATTTTTATTCATAATAAAAATGAATACAAATTTTTTTATTCTCTCGATTCTATCCATTTCATTAATGATTTTTTCCATCCATTCGTTTTGGAATTTGTAAAATAAAAAAAAAATTAAAAAATCGGCTTTTTTTTTAAACAGAAAAAAGTCGATACATAAAATGAAAATATTTGAACAATTTTTTGATTTTTTTACTTCACATTTCGTGTGTGCTTTTTAAATGACCTTAACGGCTTTAAGAGCCGACCGAGAAGAATGGACAGAAAAAATTGTATAAGAAAATTAAACCGTTTTATAAATTAAAAATTAACAAACCAAAAAAAAAACGAGAGACAAGTATTAGATGTTGTATTTTCCATATGTAAAATATTATGCGGAACACACAATAAACGATTTTTCTTTTAATTTATTAAAAGAAAAAAATTGTCTTAAGACATCAGCCTAAATGGCTCTTCTAATATTTCAGACCATAACCAGGAAAAAAATTTGATTAAAAATATGTCTTGTTAAAGTTCTAAAACAGGGGTGCCCAGCGCCTAACCCATAGGGTATTTTTATACCCCCAATACCCCCAAACCGCAAGAAGATCATACAAATAAATCATTTATAATTTTATTGCTTTTTTATTTCTGAATTTGAGGAACAATAGACTTGTAACCTTGAAAAATAATAATTAACATACGAATTTAAAGAGAATATAGAAAATATAAAATAGATCGTAAAATTTATTTTTTTTCTTTTTCATTTTACGGATTAAATAACAATGATAAAGTAAAATAAAAATTTCTTTTTAATATTTATTTTTACAATAACCAGGAACAATTTCAAAATAAATTTTTTTGCCCCTAAAGTCACTTTACGTGTACATCCCTGTTCTAAAATAAAGAATTTAATTAATAAATTTAAATATTTCATGACATTTTCGGAATTTTTTTTTATTTTCCGATTTTATGAAATTTTTCTAGTTTTAATAAAAAATTTGTCTTTTTACGTTAAATTTGCCGGATATTATCTAAGATTTTTATAAAAGAATATCTAAATAATTATTGGTTAGATCAAGGGTCGGCAACCTATGACCCACGGGTCACCGAGTGTCCCATTTGATAATTTCAAGTGACCCACTTGAGTTTATTTGAATATAAATTTTGAATATTATTTTGGAATATTTGAAATTTTGTTAAGAGGTTATTAAAAGAGGTTGAAAATAGATTTTCAAACGTTAAAAATTAAATTCGAAACTAAAAGTTTTAGTTGTGCTTTTAATAACTTGAATAAGCTTTCTGTCAAAATTCCACATTTCATTTAAATTTAATGAATCGGATATAAATTCAATTCCAAATTATTTAAAATAACATTTTAATTTGAAGCTTTAAATGAGCTTTCGAGGTTTCAAAAGCTTTATTTTGTAAAAAATTGAAATTTCGTACAAGGTCGTTGTTGAGATAGACAATAGATTTTACAACGAAAAAAATAGGGTTCGGAAAATTAAGCTTTCTGAGAGCTTTTGAACGAAATGTTTAGCTTTGATATTTTTGTTATTTTCCTCAACTAATTTAGAAGCTTCCTGCATCATTATTTCATTTGTTTGGATCCGAAGAAAATAATTGGGTTTGGATCAAATGTTGCGATGTCCGATATTCAAATTTCTCGGTATGAGCGAATTATGAATTTTTGATTTTTCTTATAGATAAATTTCAACTATTTCGAAATATATAAGTTTTGTATTTTTACCTAACTGTTAAAGCAATTTTCTGCGTTTTTACATTTTTTCGCCCGAAGAAATCTGCACACAATTCCTGCACATCATATGGAGACGTTGATCGCACGCCACTGATCCATTTTAATAATTTCTTTCCAGCATTTAAGCAGGGAGGTTTTGAGGGGCATAATATTCACCAAAAAAGACTGTTTTAAAAATGAAAATACCACTGACCCGAAACCTCTTCTTAATACTCACATTTTGGTGGGTTTTGACTAGAAATGTTGCCGACCCTCGGGTTAGATATTAGTAAATTGAGCTTAATATAAGAATACAATTCTAATAAATTCTAGACATTTCTTGTGTCTACTTGTCAATTCAAAATTGAAGAAATGAATTATAAAAACCCCGTAAATATTCGGAAGAAGTTAGGAATGAACATAAAGTCTAGGGGATTTTTGAAAAAGTAGGTAATAGATCGAAGGAAATCAACTATGGTTAGAACAAGTCAGCAAAAATAAGAGAGAAATTGGGAGTGATTGAAAAATTAGGAGAATATCTCAAAAATTTTGAATAAAGTTAGTTCCAATTTTTTCGAATGATTCCCAACTAATTACTAGATTTTTAATGACTTAATCTCCACTTTTCATGACTTTTAAAATTTCTTCAAGTATTTCCCAAGTTTACTCATATTCCTCAAAATTGTCCATGTTTTTTTTTACGAACTTTTGGCTGTAATTTTCTAACCGATTGTATCTCAACTTATCTTGTCTTGCAAACTTGTTCCTAGTTTTTTCTATTTTTTAAGGTTTTTCCTAACCGATTCCCAAACCTTAATGACTTAACCCAATATTTGCCTGTTTCTGATTTGACATCAATTTACTAAAGACTTTTGTAATTTAAATCTATTAAATATTTTCGAAATATTTCTCAAAATGATTCTATAAACTACCATCACATATATAACATTTGGCATATGACATGTGACATGCAACATTTTTTTTCCAACATTTTTATCTAAATTTTTTCATTCAACAAAAATTACAAAAGACATTTATTTAAAATGATTGATATACATATCGCAAACAAAACATGTTACATGTGACACGCAACATTTTGTTGACATTAAAAAAGATTGGACAAAATGACATGTGACAAAAGACATTTCTTTAAATTTTTAGAAATATTGTACAACATCTGACATGTGACAAGTGACACGGAACATTTATTTTTGATAACATTTCGATTACTTAAATTGATAAAAATATTTAAACAATCTGACATCACATATAACATCTGACAAAAAGTGACAAGTGACACGCAACATTTTTATTTGCAAAATGTTTATTTCCATTGTTGTTCGTAAAAAAAAACTAACGAAATGACATATGACGCGGGACGAAAATATATACAATTAACTTACCAATTAACTGTAATGGTTTTGACACTACTTAACATTGCCCAGATTAGTTTCTACCGTACTCGCATAGTAAACCGTGGGTCTGGCCAACAGGTGACGTGAAACTGTTGCCAACCACCGATAATAATAATGGCGGCGATATAAAAACATAGGCCTATTTTGAAGCAATTGACGGACTTGCCTCCGAGAAGCCCCAGAGATAATTTACAAATTTCAGAAAAATTTTGTTAATTTTTGGAACGGTTAAAATTTAAAAATTCAGCTACGATCCGATTTAGAGGAGGACTTTACAGAGCTAATCGAATGAAAAGCTAGAGATGTCATCTAACAAATTATATTTTTGAAATTGCTTCATAGATTGATTTTTAATTATCTCTTCGTGCTTTTAATTTTTCTTAAACTTCCTTGCGAAAACTTTCATATTTTATTTATAATTAATAAGTCGGGTAAAAATAAGAATCCAAGTTGTATAAAATCGAATTTGAACTTAAAGCTTTCGATGGGCTTTCTCGAATTTTAAAGATTCTTTTTGGGAAAGTTTGAAATTTCGTTGAAAGGTCGTAATCTACCTGTAAAATAGGTTTGAAAACGTAAAAAATTATGTCCATAAATCAAAGCTTTCTTTAAGCTTTTGTCCGAAAAGTTCACTTTTTATATTTTTTTTATTTTTTGTCAACTATTTTCCAAACTTTCTGCATTATTAGATTTTTTTTTGTCCGAAAAAAAAGTTTGGGAGAGATGAAATTAGGAAAAAGCCCAAAAATAAAAAATTAGAACAACGGGCTAAGTAATCAGAATCTAGAGAAGTTAAAAAAAAATTGAGGAACGTCTGAAAATTTCAGACAAAACGGGCCAAATATTAAACAAAGATGAGGTCGGAAAGGTCCCTAAAATTCAGACAACTTTGGGTATACTGAAGCAATATAAAATCAGGCATCAATAGAAGTTTGATAAAGCTGGAAAGATATGTACTGTACTAAGATATAACAAACAGAAATTATTATTTTTTTAATAATTTACTTTCGACGTCATTTTAAAAATATAACTTATGGGCCTACCCCTTAATATTTTTATGTAATTAAATCAATTAGAATATCCCTTAAATGAATCCATATAGAAATTTTAGAATTTTAATTCGTCTGGGAAATTATAAATAATTCTTTTCATATTGACAATTGCTTCTTTTCGACCCCTTAATAACTACCACCATTCCCGAAAGGGTTGATTGTTTCTAGAAATTTTCTTCTACTAATTCTTACCCTTTTACTTAGTAATAGTTCTGTATAATTAGATTTTCCGACTCCCGAACAAAATTATTCGTTGTTTAGAATTATCTTGAGGACTCTATTACGAAAATGATTAAAAGACAGGTTCCTCTCTTTTTTACCAGAACTCGCTTCAATTATTTTTTATCCCAAAATCCCTGAAATTAGTTTTTTATTTAGCTAATTGGACTGTACGGAAAAAGGTTAATAGCCAAATTAGACATATTTTTCTAAATAAAATTGGTATCAACGATAGATGTACTGGGAAATAATAAATTTAAATATTTAAAAATCGAAGATTTTTATGTCATTTCTGGGCTTTCATAAAATGTTGAAATTTTTTAAATTTTTTGAAATTTTGAAAATATTGGAAATTTTGAAAATTTTGGAAATTTTGAAATTTTGAAAATTTTGGAAATTTTGGAATTTTTGGACATTTTGAAAATTCCTGCACACTAACGACAAAAAAAATCTTTTGGCTTAAAGAAAATATGAATCTTAGGTCCAATTTCTCAAGTATCGTTTTAAAGAAAAATTATTTAATTAATTCGTTTAATTATTAAAAATGAAAAATAATATTTTCACGATCTTCGTTTGACATTCTGAAGAATTTTCCTTGCAACATATCAAACATTCTTATCATCCGGCTAATATCTAGAAGACATTAAGAAAGTAAAGTAAAAAAAAATGATCATTAACTGATCGGTCAATAGGAATTTTATTAGTGGTTCGCTTTTAAAATGCAAACTAGCTAATTATCGGGTGTATCGATTTGTTTCTAATTTTTTTTCTCTTCATTTTCATATCATCTTCCTCATTCTCTGTTCCTTCTCCTTCACTTCTTTCCCATTTCTCTCCATTTATATAAATTAATATAAACCGGCAATTGGTACACACGGAATTTAAGTTGCAACCAAAAGAATGCGATCAATAACATGTTAATGATAATGTTAAGAAGGAATGAGAAGTAAGGAGGAAAAAAAAACAGACGAAGATGAAGAAAAGAAAAGAAAAGAAACACATTTTCACTTTGTGGAAAGAATGTGGTGGTTGCAGTGCTATTCAAAAAGTAGCAAAAAGGGCAACGAACCCAACTAAAATACCGTGACACTTGCGAAGGTGCGATATTTTGCGTGATCATAAATTTTAGTTGATCCATTCTTCCCCTTTGATATTTTTCATTGATAAATTATCCGACTTTCTTTTCATTCATCTATCTGTCTGTTAAAAAATTTAAATATAAATCTTTCTAAATATTCTTCGATCATTTTTAGGAGGATGTAAATTTATTATAAAAAAAGTAAGTGTACAAATTATGGGTAATACCGTAATGTCATAACAATTAATTATAATATTTTATTTTATTTTATTGAAATTTCACGATCCATAATTTTATCTTAAACCACGTCGTTTGCTACATTTTGGTTGTCTATTAAATATATTTAATATAGAAGAGATGTTATGGTGGCGCAGTGGTTAAACGTGACAACTACATCGGGGAACGAGGTTCAAATCCTGGTGGAAGAGTAAGTTTATTTAATAATTATAATAATGTAATTTAATAATTACATTTAATTACAGATCGGACAATTGGAATGAATAAGTCGAGATATTTCCGAATCGAAAAATTATGATAAAATGATAAAAATATCAGAATTAATTGAAATAAATAAAACATAATTAATTTCATTAACTTTTTTCATTTATTTTAATTATTAATCGTTTCTCCTCCTTTGATCCTTCGCTTTTGTTTTTTGTTCGTCATATCCGTGTCCTCAATATCCGTGCGATATGTTGGGGAACTGATCCAATTCTTCAAGATCTTTGGAGTTCCCTTTTCCAATCGATAATTCTCTGATCGCCATTTCCATATCCTCAAAATCTTAAAATGTCTGGAAAAGTCGCTGAAAGTTCGATAAAAGTCAAATAATTGAAAAAGAAGTTGGGGAGTTTATTAAAAATTAGGATTGGCAAAAAATAGTTGAAAAATAGATTAAAAATGAAAAAAGTTAAGATCAGACAGGAAAAAATCAGAAAAGTCGGGAAGGGATTGAGAGAAGGTAGGAAAACTAGTTAAAATGTTAGGAAGAGTCGGGAAAATTCAGAGAAAAATTCGGAGGAAAATTCGTGATGGTGTAAAACCAGTTGGGGAAAAGTCGGAAATTGATATAAAAGATTGTGGAATTTTAAGACAATTTTAAGAGTAACCATGCAATCGAAAAAAAAAAATCGGGGCTGAAAATCTAATAATACCAAATTATACCTAAATATTCCTAGAAAAACTTTCCAAATTTACCGAATCTTAAAAAAACAATTATCAATTAAGGGGTATCATACAAGATTTATTTTTAAAATGATTTCAAAAATCGGTAGCTGAATTGTCCATTTTACATTCAAAATCGAGGTACCTTTTTCTCTAAAACTACTCAACCGATTTTCTTCAAATTTTGCAGGCTCTATCTTGGCTATAAAATGAGAAGGTTGTTTGTGAGGATTTTTTTTTAAAAATTAGAGATTTTACAGCTTGTTGACATTTTTTTTTTCATTTGATTTTCAACTTGCTGTTAAATCCGTAATTTTTTAATAAAAAAAAATCCTCCAGACAACCTTCTTATTTTATAGCCAAGATAGATCCTGCAAAATTTGAAGAAAATCAGTTGAGTAGTTTTAGAGAAAAAGGTACCTCGATTTTGTATGAAAAATAGACAGTTCAACTACCCCCTTAAGGAATTCGTAAACTATTTGATAGTTTGATTTGATATTTCATACATCTGAAAATATACGGAAAAACTCGATTGGAATAAACTGCTAGAAGAAGGTGACCGTAATTAATTTTCCGGAAAAATTAATATACCGAGGGAAATTCTAATCCACCCATAGGAGAAACTTGTGCTTAAGAAGTTATACCGATTTTGCTTTCAATGACTTTCAGAACTTTGCTAGTTTTTTTATTTTATACACATTTGGCTCGACTTTTCTAGCCTTCTCTACCATTTTGTGGATTTTCCTGACTTTATTTGCCCAAATTTTACAATAAAATTTGAGGCACAATGCTACTATTCGTGATTTTTCTCAACTTTTCGAATTTTGGAAGTAGTTTCCGGACATTTTCCCAACTTTTCCTCTATATTTTATGAAATCTTGGCCGGAAACGTACACATCGGTAGAGGAAATTGGAAAAATTTGCGATAATCTGACAAAATTTGGAAAGAGACTATATTCATGGATCAATTCGACCAGTTCGGAAAGGTTAAAAATAGTCTTCAGAGATCTGGGAAAATTGGGAACTTCTTTGGGAAGTTGGATAAAGTAAAGGGTTCAGTGGGAAAATTCGAAATAAGTATCCTTCATCCCGCCCACTTTATGATAAAAAGTAGATAATATCAGGCCCTGCCACTACAACTAAAGAGAGCCAATTAAAATGAAATTGGAATTTAAAAAATGGCAAGGTTCAGAAAGGGGTACTTAGGCTATCCTTTCCTGTAATTTTTGAAAAATTAATCTAACGGCTTGAAATTTTGCATAAATATTTGCTTTCATTGATCATTTATCTTTTAAACTTCGTTACAGGACCGTTATCTAGATAGAAAATAGATTCTAAGGCATACAAAATGAAGTTGGAAATTCAGAGCTTTCGTTGAGCTTTTAATAGTTTGAATAAGCATTCTGCCAAAAATCCATATTTAATTTAAATTTAATGAATTGATTAAAAATTCGACTGTACATTATATAAACATTATATATGACATTTTAATTGTAAGCTTTTAATGAGCTTTCGAGATTCTCGAAAATTTTTTTTAGGAAAAATCTTTAATTTCGTTACAGGACCTTTATCTAGATAGAAAATAGACTTTATGGTGTTCAAAATGAAGTTGGAAATTCAGAACTTTCGTTAAGCTTTCAATTGTTTTGACAACTTTATAAAAAATTCCTTATTTCATTTAAATTGAATGAAGCGGATAAAAATTCGGTTCCAAATTATCTAAAACGACATTTTAATTTAAGCTTTCAGTGAGCTTTTGAAATTTTTGAATCTAATTTTTGGGAAAATTTGAAATTTTGTTAAAGAATCGTTATTTGGACAGAAAATAGTTTTTAAAACGTAAGAATAATATTCGCATAATAAAGCTTTCTGGGAGCTTTTAAATGTTCGCAGAGCTTTTGTACGAAAAGTTTAGTTTCAATATTTTTGTATTTTTCCTCAACTATTTCATAAATTTAAATTATTGTTATGCATTTGCCATTTAAAATGACAGATAAGAAAATAATTTGGCACAATCTCTGTTGAAATCTTAGAATTTTTAGAAAAAGATGACGAAAATCGCCATTTAGTGGAATATAAGGTAATATTTAGGTTGAGCTTGATACTGGACCCTGAGCCTTTATTAGAGGTACAACGGCCTAGGATTAGAACTCAGGGACCTTTTTAAACATAAATAGTGAGATTTAGAATTATTTCGGATGAAAATTTCGATATATTTTGAGTTTTTAAAAACTGTATTTTTGAAAATATTTCCTAATTTACTCCGATAATTCAAACAATATATTTGTAATTATAATTTCCAAATTCCCCTTCAGGACCTTCTCTTCATTTCCTTTCAACATAATTTTTTCCGCAAAAAGTTCAAAAGTGCATAAACTTGAAATTATTATAATCAAAAAAATACAAAAGAAAAAATTGTAAAATATTATAATAAATAATATGAGAGATTCAAAAAAAAAAAAAAAATTCAAAAAAGCAGAAATGAAAGAAAATAAAATAATAAAAAAAACTCGAATATTATATTATAAATATCCAGTTTTGTTGATGTGTTAGTCACACAAAAATTCCTTTCATGAAAATGTTCCCAAGCATTCCATTCCGATAGTCAAGTTCATGCGGAGAAATTTCGATTCTCACCTGATTTTTCTCTTACAATTTTAAAATTTATTGTCTTGTATTCATATTATACGAGTTTTTGAACTGTTTTTTTTTCTTTTTCGATTTTTTTTTAATATGAGATGGCACATAACGTGCAAGGTAAAAGAAGGTTGATATGTATAATATCAAAGAAGAAAAACGAAGATAAAGTAATACCAAGAATTATGTAATTCGAGAACTTTTTGTTGAGATGGGAAAAGTTACAGTTTTGACTTCGCTTATCTCATAAATTTTTTTCAGTAAAAACTCCTGGCGGGAGCTTTTGAGTGCATGTCAGTAAATTCTCTCGCACATTGCATAATGAAGCCTAAAATGGGATAAGCTTTAGACATTATAAATTCGCTATGCTTAATAAAAGTCAGCTTTTCCTCGAACAATACGCCAAGGTCTCTAAATTCGGCTACATTAGACAGATTGACGACATTAATGTGGTAGCGACTTACAAATGGCTTTCTCTTGCGTTGTAACCTGATAAACTTTTATTAACTCTTCAAGGTGACGGTTGATCGACCTATGACAATGAGATAATATTGCAAATGATAGCTTCAAACAACTTTCCTAAAGTAGGAAGGAGTGCTATTCCCCTGTAGTTAGCAACATCATTACTAGATCCTGACTTATGAATAGGCGTTATATGACAGAGTTTCCATCTGAATGGAAAGCTGCCACTAGATAAAGACTTATTGAAGATGATACACAAGGGAACCGCCAGAAAACGTGAGCATCTGTGGGCATATAAAGGAGCAATGCAATCGGGTTCACTTCCTTTCTTAATATTGAGGTTTCAACAGCCTCAGTTACTTCTTCTTCAATTAATGCGTTTGCACTTATGGCAATATTGTTTAGACCAGTTGGTTCATTATCTGAATTAGCATCAAAATGTTTACTCATTTTATAGGCTTTCAAGATTTCTCGACTTTTACCCGATATTTTCAATACTTTCCGGTATAGTCTTTCTCCCTAAGCGACCACCGGGATATTTAATGGTAAATTCAGCTCATAACGTATACCCCGGCATTACTCTCTCTAGATGCTTAACCTTCCCGATTAATTGCGCCCACACTTTCGCAAACTCTTACTGAATTATGAATACCCAAACCAGTGGCGCGAATCCCAGAAATTCTTAGGGA
>JANTOP010088573.1:0-19888 GCA_027564815.1 Symmerus nobilis
ATCTCTCAATAAATAAACTTGAATGAAATCGGGAACTTTCGTTAAAAGCTCCTTGGAAAATTAAAATCTCTATGAAAGCTTTATTGAAAAGAATTGAATTTTATTGAATTGAAGACAAATTATTATTAGAAAGACATTTATTATCCCAATCTCAATTTATTCCTCTTTCTTGAAAAATTCATCTAACGGCCTGAAATTTTGCACAAATATATGCTTTCAATGAGCTTTCCAGATTTTTAAAACTTTATTTTGAAAAATGTTGAAACTTGGTTAAAGGGCCGTGATCTGGAATAGAAAATAGATTTTTAAACATATAAAACTAAGTTCGAAACTTAGAGCTTTCGCTGCGCTTTTAGTAATAGTTTGGATAAGTTTTCAACAAAACTTCCAAATTTCAATTAAATTTAATGAGTGGGATAAAATCTAGATTCCAAATTATGGAAAAATATATTTTCATTTTGTGCTTTCAATTAGATTTTAAGCTTTTTTAAGCTTTTTTAATGAAAATTAGAAACTTTTGTTAATGAATCGTTATTTGGATAGAAAATAGATTTTAGAATATTAAAAACAGGATTCGGAAAATAAAGCTATTAAGTTTTTGCAGAGGTTTCCTACGAAAAATTTACTTTAGATATTCTTGTATTTTTCCTCAACTAATTAAGAAACTTCCTGCATCTTAACATTTTTCTGGATCCGAAGAAAATTATCGGGAAATCCGGATCAAATATCGCGATGCCCAATATTCAATTTCTCAGTGCGATTTTAATTTTTCTTAAATTCTGAAATAAATTTCAAGTTAACTTCAAGTTTTAATCTAACTGTCAAAGCATCTTTCTGCGTTTTTAGCCGAAGAAAATATTCGGCATTTGCTCTAGTAATAATACTGAATAATGAGTAATGTTCTCTGTATCATACAATTCTGCATACCTTACTTTGGTAAACTTGATCAATATTAGAATAAAAAAATGAGAAAGTTCGAAAGAAAATCGGAAAATTTAATAAAAATCTTCTTCGTGAATTGGAGAATTAAATTACTTTTGAAAGTAGGAAAATTTTGTAAAAATTGAAACATTTCAACAAAATAGAATAATTTCTTAAAAATCGACAAATTGAATGTATCCTGAAATTTTTTAAAAACAAATTTAAAATCTAAACAATATCAATCGATATCAGGCAATAATTTAAAAAAAAAAATCTTAAATGTATATAAAAATTTCATCAAAGTCGACATTTTTTAGCTAGCTATGAAAGCTCAGAAATTTAATGAAAAGTTTAGAAATTTTATAAAAATTGAAAAATTCTGGAAATTTTAAAAATTTAGAATTTTCGGATATTTCATAAAAATTTAGAAACTTAAGCATTTCTAAAAATTTAGAATCTTCGGAAATTTTATAAAAATATAGATTTTTCGGAATTTGTGTACAAATCGGAAAATTTCATGGATTTGGAAAATTTAATAAATTCTTGAAAAAAATCATTATGATGTTGTATTTTTTTTTTATTTCAATTCAAAATATTGAAATCGATTCGATGGATGGGATTATCCGATTATCCGATCAACTTATAATTTTCATGACGTTATTCGATTTCAGAAAATTTCTTGAATTTTTAGATTCTTCGAAATGTTCGACTTGTCATATTATTTTACAATTTTCTGGTTGATGTCAGCATTTCGTCCAAGGATATAAACTGCTAACTGAAAATGTATCCTATATTCCATTTAAAGTCATTCCCTGGCTAGTAATGTTCGTTAAATATTCAGATTCAATCTTGATAATTGCAATACGTCAAATACTTTTATTTTAGGATTGAAATTATTTTGATTGCCATATTGTATTAATTTTATGACATTATTTCTAGGAAATTTATCACATTCTGAAACTAATTGACACTTATTACTACTCACCAGCCCTGCCGGCCGTTCCACTCCACGTTTCTAGCTATTTTCCTTATTCCGATATTTTTATTACAAATTAATTGTTTCTATTCTAATGGTAATGAAAATATAATGTATTAAATTTTCTTAATTTTATTAAATCATCCAATTTAAAAAAAAACTTTTGTTTTCAAATTTTTATTAAAATTCGGAAATATTCACCAAAATTTCCGACTTTTTGAATATTTCCAATTTTTCGATTTTTCCCAATTTTGGTGAAATTACCTTTACATTTTGATAATTCACTTATTTTTCCTTATACTTGAATAGAGTGAATTTTAGTTCTAATTCAACCGTATATTTTCTACTTTTCAGTAGTCAAATTTTAGTCCAAGAGTAATATTCCATTTATACATCATATTCATTGTTAAATTTTATTGGCAAAATATCAGACAAATACTTATCGTTTTAGACTAAAATAAATTGGAACAACATAACGCAATTGGAACGCATACTCTACCTAGCATATATTTACTGAGATCTAATCTTAAATGCATATATGTAATTACTAATATATATATATATATGTGCCAAGTGTCCTTTCTAATATATTTTCTAATTAAATAAATAAATTATATGGCATAACTGCAGATTTCAATTATCATCTCTTATTATTTTCAACTTAATATGTTATATTATTTTTCTGCAAAACTGCTAATGGCTAAAAAAAATTTAAACATCTCTTCCAACTCAACGCCCATTATTAGTTGATTTCGCTTAAATGTCGATGATATAATTTTCAAGTGAAGCCAAACGCATAAATAAAAGGGATTTATTATAATGGCACGTTATGATTTTTTAAAGAACTTTAAAAAAACTTTTACTTTTTACACAAGTCTCATTTCGTACCGATTTGGAATAGGGATAATAAATTTGTTATGTATGACCTAATTTCATCATCCTTTTGAATACATTATGAAATTTAATAAAATACGGTTTTATGACAAAGGAATAAAATTACAACGGTTTTTATGAAAAACGAAAATGACCTAGCTATTCGGCAAATAAAATATGTAAAAGATTGACGGATGTCTACGTAGGGTTATTTCATGCTTTTCCGTTTCTATTTCTAGAAACTGAAATGAAAGAATATTATTATAAGACACCCCATGTCCATGCAATCCATTTTAAATCCCGTTGATTGTAACAGTCGTAAAACGTTTTCTACTAGATTTTCCCTTTAGTTTCAAGATTGTCTAGAGAGATTACTTTTTTGGGAGATATACTATATTAAATGTATAGAATCACATAGTGTGTTACATCACTTGTCCAATCTACTACCCTCAGCAAATTTAACGATTCTCGACGGGAAACTTATCCACCAGATAAATCTAATCGAGTATCCAAAAAAAATATATTCTGTATCAAGACCATGAATCACTTTGGCTTTATTCCCTTTTCTCCCTCCCATCCTAAATATTATCAAAATCCATAAAAAACAATAATCGAATTGGTTGAAAAATTTTACTTGGTGTCAATTTTATGGTTTTATGATAAATTAACGACCCATGTACCAAGCAACTGATCCAGATTTTATCGTTAAATTGTGCCGATTGAAATCAGATTAATGTCGATTTTGTTAGTCAAAACCATCATACATTTACCCCCTTATGGGCCATTTTCTGAATGTAATAAAATAAATTCGTCAATTTTATATCCCTAATTCTTTTATAATGGCAATGGAAACAAAACTTTCCTGTTCCTTGCTTTTTTGTTATATGAATCCGTTTCTAGTATAAATAAAAATATTATAATATTTTTCATTTATACAGGAAAATTAGTTTAAAACAGATTTGGAATATACGACGCGGATACGACTTATCATTCCAAGACATTCTCCTTATGTATCCTAGAATGAAGTGTCATGAAATCAGTATCATCATCTCGTCCGTTCTATATTTCGAATGGAAATACGAATACGAACATAGGGTCGTTTATAAATCCTTGCATTTAGATGCTTATTATATCGGGTTGTTTGTTTTTTATCTTGCGTTTTTTATTGCTCTTCAGCCGGAATATGTGTAATCAGGTTCTTACAATTTTGTTTATTTCTAGGATATATAGATAAATAGTGTAAATAAACATTTTTAAGGAACAAATCGTTTTTCAAACGCTTTCTTTTAAATTATATCTATTTTTCTACAATACTCTATTAGGCAAATAACTTTGTTCCGTTCTGTAAGCAAATGTTTCTGCAGCACACTTTTATAAAAAGCTCGAACTATGAGTCAGTTGAACTAAAAACTCCGTTGAACTTCACTTGAGTTGAGTTGGAGATGCAATTATAATAAAATATAGACAATTTTCTACTAAATGGCGGTCTTAGCTCAATTTTTGATATTTTGTGGCATTCCTTGTTTTATCCCTGTGGTATTCAAATATTAACGGGGTTATCGCACAGTCAAGAGCACCGCGAAACTGTGTTTTCAAAAACTACTGCAGCTGTAGCTCAAAAACTTGTTGCGCTATCTGCCTGAAATTTTGGGAGGTTTCTGTCTATAATATTATCGGAAGGATGTACCTAACATTTTAAAAATATCGCGCAAATAAACTACGTTTTTAAGATAAAAATTGTCGAGAAAATAGTCGACAATTTGAACATTTGATTAATCAGTCTACTACATTTTTAATTTTGTACTTTTTTGAAATTTTACGGATTTATCCTTCCGCTGCACTTATCTGTAATCGAAAAATATTTATTAAAAATTGCAAAATGATCCGATTATTTTATCACCTTAAAAAAAATTCATAAAAAATGAATGATTTTCGGCCATCTAAAGGGATTGCTCCCCTTAAGATGGTAGTCCGGTGTAATGACCTATTATTTTAGACACATATAGCTAAATACGTAACCTTTAAAACATTAAATTTTTAAAAAATTAATTAATTTTTTTAACAATTTATCAAAAGAAAAATTCGATTTTGAAAACCTTTTTTCTTAAGTCCGCCATTTTGTTTGTTTTTTTTTTAATATGCATATTATAGGTCAGTTCATTAGAATTAAGCCTACAGAAGGATGTGTGCTTCCCCGAAACAACTCACCTTTTTCTCGAGAATTCCCATTTTGACATTAAAAATTAAAAACAAATTAATGTAAAATTAAGAAAAAAAAATTTTTTGCACTCTTCAAGCCACCAATAAAAACATCTCAAAATTTCAAAACGATCACATTTTGTCTTGATCTTATTTAAAAAAATTCATGAGAAAACGTCGAAATTGCGGTCGTCGCGCCGGACTACTACCTTAAGCAAATAGAGGTTCTAGAGTTGGGTTCGGGGTCGAGAGAAATTACTTGTTAGTTTTCAGAATTTGCTTAACAATTAATTAATAATAATACATATACATATATTCAGACAGCAAAAATTCGTTATTGATTCGGTACTGATTGGCTACGGAGCCTGAAATTAGAATTTCTCGCTCATAGAATTACTAATTGAACTTAAATGAGAAATTCATTTTGAAGTTTTTTAACCAAATTTAAAATATGACTGAAACTGTAATTAAAAATGATTGTTAGAAAATTAGGAGAAGTCCGGGCTAAATGGCCCGTCAACATTAATTGAAATTCACGAAATTAATTGAAAACTTAAACTAAATTACCCAAATTTAATTACTGGAGGCAATTTCAATCTAGAAGAGTATGATTTCCTAAGTATTTCCGCCTAGTCCAATTTAGTTTATAATAATTAAGATATTCATTTATTACTTTATTTGCGAGTGATTTGTTTCACATAATATTTTTTTAAATTCTAAGTCATCTTCTACCTCAGTAGTAAAAGTTTTCAGAGATTTATCTCATTTTCGAACTATATCAGATCCTTGTCAAATTTAATAAGATGTTAGATAATTCATAATTGCTAAATACACATAACAAGTAAGAGGCAGAAGTTGCTTTTTTCAATTTAATAAAATATTGCGAGGGTAAAGTCAAGGCAAAATAAATTCAATTTATGATAAATCACCCGTAAACAGCCCCAGGAAGTTTTTTAGATGGCGAGTCGAGGCGAGTAAAAATGCATACATATTTTTTTCTGCGCAGTGCCTCGGCTCGATATCGACTAAAAAACTCCCAGGGCAAGAATAGGAATGAGATGAGTCATATTCAGAAAGTAAAATATCGTAAGGTTTCTGGAATCTGTGGAGAAGTCAATATGAGTCCCTAAATGCTCCTCAATTTTGCCGGCAAGAGCTGTAGAGGTTGCATACACAATTCTTAAGAAATACTTCTGATCGGAGCGGAAAAAAATGAATTCCCTCACAATTTCCAAATTGATAACAGAGTGGCATTTTAAATTTACACTTTTAATTAAAGAAGGTCAAATTCTGGCGCAAGAAAATTAATTCTCAGAGATTTAACGTCAAAATTCCTTCGTTAATTGAAATTTCCGATTTTTGACAATAAATACCTACTTTAAGGAATATTTTCTGTAAAAGAAAAGAGAGCAGGCGAATTAATTCCCAAATTAATTCCAAATTTAATTATCTTGTGTGAAAGACTATTCAATATTAATACCCGGCAAACACAAATAATTTATGGCAAGGGAAAAAATTCCCTAAGGCAATATTTCTCTTACGTCAAGGATCGACGTCCAGATGTACGTGTTCCTTTCATTTAAACGCTGTCAATAAGTAACATGTTACTGTTGTGTCGCGAAATTTAAAACGAGCAATTTACCAGAAAAAATTCAAAAAATTCGAAATTTTAATTCAAAATGAAACTTTTTCTAAATTTTTCTCTGAAAAATGTTAGACTTCATACTAATATTTATGCCAATGATGTTGATTTTTAAATTTTTATTGAGGTTAACAAGACCTGTAGAGCATTTATTAAAAGAAATATCCTAAAATTTAAAAATATTCATGAAAGTGGAAAACATTTCCCAGAACTTTCCATCTTTTCAGAATTATGTAGAAGAATATTATTCATAATATAATTTAATAAATATTTCTGCCGTAATATCAGAAAAGATATATACATAGCAACATTTTATTAGTTTGATAAACTGGTTCACTTTATCATTTTTTCATAAAGCCATTTTGTAACTTAATTACTATCTTACTCTTAAGTTTTATCCATTTGCCAAGTTTATGCGACCATGGCTTAGAAATGAAATGCCCAGAATGATAGGCCTTAAGTTAGTTATTTGCTATATATATATTGTATACTCCGAATATACTCGGTCTAGAGCAGGAAATCTATATAAAATCCCGAAGTATCCACAATTTGATCCCTCGAAGATTTATTTATATTCCTGATCTAGACTTCCGGGTAATTTAATTTATAAACTAAACCCAAAGTTCTCAAAACAATTTTTAAATCTTAAAACTAAGACACATTGAAAATAGCATGTTGAAATCGTTGTTAGTTTAAGATTTCAAATTTCGTTTGACGTCGAACGGTGAATATTGAATGAGGAAACAATTTTAATAGATTAAATTTCGGCTCTTAATTCCGAGAGGTATTCTGGAACTATTCAAAAAGACGGGATGGGTTGAGAAAAGCCGATAAAAGTCGTTCAAACCCGAGAACATCACGAAAAATGAGGAAGAAGTCAGAAATTAACTTAGTTGAAAAATTTTACCCTTTCGACCTCTTTTAACCCACCAGTTCTGTTTTATACTGTTATAGGCAATTTTTCTTAACTTTTACCGACCTTTTCCCAAATTATCAACTTTCTATGAATTATTATCAAAATTATGAAAATTATCAACTTTTTCTGACTTTTTGTACTTTACCTTATCTAAACATCATTTTTCTAAATTTTGTGGGATGAAATTAATACGAAATTGGTTTTAAAAATCCCAAAAGTAGGGAATATCTCTGAAAACATCAGAAAACGAGTATAGTCGGGATTTCTCTCAGAAAAAGTCGTGATATCTCGACAATGGTTGGAAAACTATGAAAATGGACGAAGAAAAGTGGAAGAACATCTAAAATGTTCGATAAATTTATTTTATGGATGCTTCAATGCTTCAATACGAATAAAATTGAATCCTAAACTTAAAGCTTCCATTGAGTTTTAAAGCTTTTGCGGAGCTTTTTAGAAATATGTCGATCAATTGAACAAAATCATTTATTAGGAAAAAAATTGATTTCAAAATATATGAAATTAAATATAAATTAAAAGTTTTCAGTGAGCTTTAATGATTTTTATAGAGCTTCACACGAAAATTTTCAATTTAGTATTAAACAAATTTATTCAATATAAAATAGATTAGGTACAGAGCTTTTTGAGGAGAATCGCTGATTAACTTATCAAAAACATTCCTCGGGTAAAAAATAGATTTCGAAATATATCACATTAAATTTTGATTGAAAGCTTTCGATGAGCTTTAAACATTTGTATAGAGCTTTCACTGAAAATATTCAATTTTGTACGAAATATATTCATTGAATTGAAAATAGATTAAAACTTGTACAAAATTCTATCGAAAATTAGCAGATTTCTTAGAGCTTATAAGTTTTGACATAGCTTTAATTTTAGAAAGCCGTCTAAAATTTGAAATGATCGATATTAGTTGCCGGAAAAAAATACGAAAGTTATCTCTAAATCATCTCATTCGAAAGCGTTTACCAGATATAACGACTTGCATCCAAATTTATCGTTATAGCCGGATTTCCCTGTTTACATTAATACAGTGAAGGAAGCGAAAAATAAGCATCATAATTCCCATATATATCTACTCATATAAATCGTCTTCATATAAAATTATATAAGAAAACCTACAAAGTCCAAGAGAGAAATAATCATCTTTATGATGATTCTGTTATAATTCATTTTTATTGTAATTTTATGTAGAATAAAATTGAAATAACGGAAAAAAAATGAGAGAATAATTTTTTGCTTTTTTCTTATTTTGTTCGTATCGTATTCTGAAAAGGATAGGTAAACCATCTCGGATGTAAAAAGTAAATATTCAATGTAGATGACCTACATTAAATTCTATTACCTTAATCATAAAATAATAAAAAAAATATATTTTATTTTTCTACCTTTCTTCCCTCCCGGTATTCTAACCTGGCCCCATTTAATCGAAATGGCTGTTAGTTAGAGTAACGGTCAAGCCTTACCGGTTCTAGTCCGATAACAACGAAACCGATTTGTTTTGATTTGTTATTACGAGTACATAAAATTGTATGAGGGTGGATATTTTGTAATAAAAGAGGGTTTATTATGGAGAGTGGATATATTGGTATGGTGGAAAACCACTTTATTACAATCCCATTCATAAGGTTGAATAGAAAACCAACATGAAAAAAAAATCGTTTTTACTTTTGCTTAGTAGAAATGGATTAGGTTTTGATGTTAGGTAAGTTTATTTTCGGTTAAACAATCAATCAAAAAAATGTTCAACTCAAATTACGATTGTAATAAGTATACTGAAATAATTTATTCTAATACTTCGTTATACCGTATAAAAAGGATTTTTATTTTAATAGAGATTTTCTGATAGGGATGGGCTGTCCATTAAAATTAATAGTAAATTAAATAATGAATATATTTCTGTAACAAAGAACATAATGAAACTATTAAAATCTAATATAAACTACAAACCAATTTTTTCATGGAGTGGATAGGGCAATCGGGGTAAAAAAAAATCGAATTGTTTAGACATTTGTTACCCTTCAGACCCTAGTGGATATAGTTCGAGGTGTAATAGTAAATTTCAGTATGCCACCCCAGTATCCCCTAAATAAACCAAACCCGAAGCACCATTTTTCCCTCATCCCTTTCTATATGATATCATTTTAAGTATTTTTTAAATTGTACTTTTTATGCACACGAAAGATTTAGGGGCACTACATGGTATTAGAGTTTCCCACCCACATTAAAAGGTTTGCATTTTTGTAAAAATGTAAGAATCGTAATTTATTTCTTTATATTTTATACAGAATTTTCTATGATTGAGAATGCAGTGGCACTACATTAAATTTCCATTGAGAATTTTCCATTTTGCATACAAATTATGTTGAAAGTGATTTATCCTGCATGTGGTTCAATTGTTCAATTACAACAGAAATTATAACGTTCCTTTTAAGTCGTTATGGAAAATCAAATATTTATAACATGATTTTCAATATTTCTATCGAGTAGAAAAAGTAATTTAGTGAAATTGGATTGGTGCAGCGTGGAGAATTAGAGATTTATAGTAATTAAGTAGAAATTTTAGTAATATTAAACAACTATATAGCGCAATAAAATCAACAGATTTTCTTAATATTTTTTTAATTATTATTTCAGATGTGGGTTAAATTATTTTTAATTATTTTAAGTAAAATCTATTAAAATAGTATTTAATTAGTTAAACAATTTTCTTTATAAATGTTTAATGCAATTCATATTTTATATCAACGTTTATTATAAGAAGCGACACTGTCAGTAAAATATTATTACCTAAAAATTATCCGTCACTGCAGTTCCAACTGCAGGGCAATGAAAGAAATAATTTATAGAGATTCTAAAATTACAAAAATAAAAAAAAAATTATAGAAACGAAATGGTATTATATTATTCCTCAAAATATCCTGTAAAACATTTTTATATAAAAAAAATGTTATATTTGAACTCATATTTTTTCTGCCGTATATTTTTGTAACCCATAAATTTGAAATTTAAATTAATTTTATGCAAACAATATGCATATGTATAAAAATATTAAATTGAATTGTTCACCATTATTTTATATTTACATTATTTATATACATACGAGCATTCGTGATATGGGTATTATCATAATATGCCAACGATCGTATCACATTAATTCAGTACAATCTAAGCCAAAAATTTCAATACATTTATTATAACTCGAATATTTATTATTTATATTTAAAAGACTTTGTACGAAAATCTTTGACTTTTGCTTCAAATTATTACAAAATTTTCTGAATATTATTTTATTCCGCATGTATTATGAATAATAACTAAGAAGGTACTTGGCCCTATTAAGATTCAATTAGTATATTAAGACGGTATACTTATATAAAATCAAAATTTTTATATTTATATTTTCCAGGAATTATAATTTATGAAATGTTATCTTAACAGTTAAAATAATAAATTATTTGACAATTAGAAGAAGAATATTTGACAATTTTTACCGGAACGAAGGTTGAGAGAAAATCGAAATCGAATTAAGATTCTGAAACTAGAATTAAGATAGCAATTTAATAATTTAATTTAATTTAGGCTTACCATATCGATTAGGGTTTCTGGACTCGGGGCTCGATTCTAATACTCACCGAGTCCGAGTCTTGGAAATATTAAAATAATATGTATATGTTAATGATCTTCCGTCAAAAATGGAACTCTGCAAAAAAAAAAATTGTGAAAGTTAATTGAGATCGTTAGCCAATAAAATAATCAATTTGGTAAAACTAGAATAATTCATCTAGGAAACTTTAGTTGCAATGGTGTGCAACTTTAATGCGGAGAAGGTGCAGATCACAACCTTAAATATCAACAAAATCGTAACCAATTTCTAATGGTGCAAATTGCTAAATCAAATTATTTTATTTAATAACTTTGAATAATTTTACTTATTTTATTTTCAACTTTAGATTGAATTATGAGGGGAACGGAGAGGTACCTGGTCTATGCCTATGTGAACCTATCCGAATTGTCCCGATCAGTGAAAGGACTAATGTCTGGATTGAAAATAGATTTTAAAACGTAAAAATTAAGTACCAAACTTAAAGCATTCTTTGTAACACGCATGCACTCAGTAATATAGCACTGAGTAATATTCTCTTGAATAAAGCAAACGCGTATGATAAAGGCTAACATTTTGTTAAAGGGTCATAAAATTCTGCACACCTTATGGAGTTGTTGACCGCACGCCACTTTCCAGAAACCCTAAGAACGATATTTCCAAAAAAATGTACCCAAAGTAATATGAAATGATCTTGGAACTATTACTGATTAAGTTGAAGTTAGTCATAATCAAAACATTTCAAAACAATAAAAGTTTGAGAGACGGCCTAAGGCAGCCATTTAAAAACATTTTCGATAATACCATATGTTCGTTGCGTGTTTAAGTTAAAAAATTAGTTTTGTTAAATCCGAAATTAACATTGACATTATCTGAACGGTTGCTTCGAATATTTCCAGGTTTCACTGGCAAAGGAAATATTTCAAAATTAAGGCTTACCTATAATTCTCTAAATTATATCATTCTCGACTAAGAATAGATTTTTAATCTCTGCCCAAAGACGGAAAAACACATCATAAAGACGTACAGCGTTTCTGGTCTGTACTTTTGTAACATGAAAATCTGCCTCAGACCTCTGATCTCTGGTAATCAATAACGAAACTACAAAACCGTTTAAATTAAATGGATGGCACATTCCAAGAGTTGTATTTATTTAGATATCTTCACTCGAGTTGGAAATGCTTGCCTCCACATAAGCCAACTTCTCAAAATTTTTGGGAAATTTTGTGGAATACTCTTATTGTAATAAAATTTAAAAATTATAAACATTTTCTATTTTATTGATCAAATAGATTCAAATTCATGAATTGCTAATTATACCCTCTTATATTTTTTTATTCAAAATAGTCTCCTTCTGCATCAATTCAGCGTTTTGCACGGTCAATAAGCATTTCGAATGAGTGTTATAGGTCATTGTTCGGAATGTACTTGGGGAGTCCTTAGCGTTGTCCTTTCATAGGCAAATGAAGTTTTACCAACAGATAAAAATCAATAGGAGTCAAATTAGGCGAATACGATGAGTAAAGCTGATGAGCTTGATGGTTTATTAAAGTGCCACAAAAAATCGGTGATAAGTATCGACCGATGAGACGGCGCATTATTGTGCAAGTTGCGTGAACTCCCTTTTTCACGGTATTGTGGTCGAACAACAACACGAGACAACAATACATATTAAGACAAACAACAGCATTAACGGGTTGGCCAGGTATGACGAATCCACGGCGGACGAATTCTCGGTGGGTAATTCCCTCCGAATCGTAAAAACAAATCAACATTGTTTTGATTTTTGGCTTCTCAGTGCGGACTTTTTTTCGGATTTGGCTCGCTTGGAAGCTTCCATTCGGCACTTTGACGCTTTTCATCCAGATCATATTGAAAACACCACGTCTGGTGTATCGAATTTTTAGAGATACTTAACTCAATTTCCATGTAACGCAATGAAGATTTCGGCTCATACTCTATGAATTCACGCACAATTTCAATGTTTTTATTCATCACGGCCGATTTTGGCCGATTTTGGCTCTTTGTTCAAAATTCATTTTTCGACCGATGCTAAAAAGGTAATATCCCTTTTAACGCGAAAAATGAACCAAATATCATGAAAATTGAGAGATTTTCAATAAAGGGTACACCTTTCCAACGCATCTAACCGCAGAAACGCAGAAACCGATATTTTTATAAAGTCTTAATCCTTTTGAGCCGTTTTCAACCATATTTTGAGGGAATCCAATCAAAGGTCCATCAATACTAAATGTTGAATTGAATAAATTGAATGATTAAATTCAATGAATTAAGGTACGAATTGCATCCGGATCAACCATACTCTCTAGATTTATCCCCCTCGAATCTCCCCATCCGCCCCCTCGTGCGAAATCATATTTTCCGGAAGGGCATCGAGTATATCGAACTAAAAGGGGACTATCTAGAAAAATAAAATGAGTTTAAGTTAAAAAAATGTCTCGTCCTTTCATTTTTCAAGATAAGAGTAATTAGTGAACCAGGGTATTTATTTTCTAAATATTTAAATTGATTTTTAAACTATTGCCCGTTAATGGTCCCTTCACAACAAACAATTCCGAATCAATCAGCATCAACCCGAATCTGTGTTAATTTGATTCGTGATCGCCATGCCTTCACACCAGCTGAATGAAATCAAGTCAATCGGAATTAAATCCTTTCTCTTTTCTCCTATCTTCGACCGTAAATGCAATTATAATTAATGCTGTTTATCTCACTCAGTTTGCCTCAATTTGTAAATTTATCCTTAAAATTTAATATTAATATTTTAATTTAATTATTTTCATTCATTTTTCTATAATATAACATACAATTTGATTCATGACTGATTGAATGAAGAAGATTCCTGAAGAACTCGCCGAATCAAACAAGCGGACAAGCCCAAATACTGAAAGAAATGCTCAATTTAAGTAATTAATCAAAGAAGAACATAAACTAAAAAATTTTGAATTATCGGTCATTTGAATGATAAGAATATATGTAGAAATTTTTCAAATGCTTTGTGCTTCGAGAAGAATTACATTTGTGTCAACATTATAACTAAAGGCTTTCGATATTCCATATATGTAATTTTACTAATAATGCTAATGAAGTAAGATAGAGTCCGTAAGTATTGGGTGAATAACTATTTCCAACATGTTCGAAAAACACTTACGATTAATAAAATAAATAACAAACGTTTATTGGGTCCAGTTACCCTAAAAATATAGTATACGTATCAAAACGGATTTCATTAGAATATTATCAAATGTAAATGAAGGGCTCCGTAGGGTGGAGTGACTTTTAACTATTTTGCCATTTTGAAACGCCTCACAACAGACAGGTTGAACAATATCAATTAAGAAACTTTGACATTTCTAAAATGTTAATAAAAATTGTTATCAAGGATGTTCCAATTATTCAGAGATTTTTGATTTAAATATCAACTTCAAACGGATTTGCGCATACAAATTTTAATAATTCTCGTATACGTAATTCCTTCTAAATTATTTCTAAAATCGATATAATTTTTACAATCAAAATTCTCCGTATTGAATAAAACACCAAGATTCTAGATCATGTTCGCTACACAAAAAAAAATCATAGTAGTTAAAATTCGCTCCACCTTAGGCCACAGTCCAATTATAAATTTGTATCTACACAAGAAAAAACATACTGTACTACACAGTACTCATATACGATACTATCTCATAAGCTTAAGATTATGTTAATACAAATACACTTTATTGCACAATTATGTACTTCAATTATCTTGCCAACCCTTTACAACTCGATTTGTAAAAACAGATACGATGAACTGCTTTAAACCACCGCCCGCAATAAATATTTATATTTGGAATGTAATGGATGGTAATTTTTTGTACCCAAACATTATAACGCCGTATCTGTTCGATTTTAAATCTACGATATAAAAATTTAAATTAACAATTATTTGCAGTAATAAATTCATTTATATATAAACTTGCTACTTGCAACACGTACAAATAAAATTAACATCTAAAATAGATTATTATTATTTGGCTGGAATTCCCTATAGATATCCCGAATTCAATTTGGATTAAGGGTTAATGGAATATACATACATATAAGGATAACAATTTTTAATAACAAAAAAATGTATTGTCCAAATACACTTTATACAATTTGGCACTGATTTAAAAAAAAAATGTTGTGTTATATACAATGTACTTTTTAATTAATAAAAAATTCAAAATTGAACATCTGGTATACTCATGTATATTGTACGAAAATAAATTTTTAATTTAAAAACTCTTAAAATTGCTATATAATAGCCAAACAGTATTATGTTATTTGTTTTTAAGACATTTAATACGTGTTATTTATTAAAAGAACATTTACCAACTATAATACACGGAAGACTATATGATATAAAGTGCATTTGAGTATGTGATGCACAAACTGAAATGGAAAGATAGTTACAAGCACAAAAAATTTGAACAGAATCCTTTTATGAAGGATGGTCAGGAAAATCTGTTTTCCACCACGCAATCGGTCTTATTTTTTTTTATCTTATCTTATACATAGTATACGATATCCATAGTAGTATATCCACTTGGGAGGTGTTAAATATGCTACGACCCATTTTGTTGCAAAATGTGCACAAGTTTCCTTATTGATGTTAAACATTTTTATAATCCAAATATTGATAGCTATCCTATATACTCGTAAAATCTGTATTGAACGAAAATCGATATAAGAATATTTCCAATATTTAGGATAAACCATGCAGGGAAGTTGTGGTAAACATTTCGAACAACATTTACGACAAATTATTAAATTTATGGTTTTAAAAGTATAAATCATCAGAAATTTGTTAAGATAAGATTTCTATAGAAAGCACTTACTTTACCACAGATAAACAGGTGTTGAGGTTGTATACCACTGACCAGATTATGGGAGCTTAAATTTTTACAAAATTATATAGCGAAATGTTGTACATCGTATACAATCTAAAGTATTTTATGTGTCAAAATTTTAAATTATAGATGTGGAAAACAGCATATCTTAGCTATACTTTATTTCCCAAGAGATTCCAATCACACCCGAGATTATCTACAACAACAATGAACCAACAAACTTCTATATAACCCACTTACTGGGCCACAATAAGCTGCGGAGTATATAATTTTGGGTTATGAAAGGCCATGCCACTCATAGTCAATGTGAAAATCATAATAAAGGAATAACATGCATAAAAGTGGCCATAAACTAGAAACTAGAGGAAAAGTGGTGACCAAATGACCAAACTATACTCGTGTAATATGAAAGAAATTATATATTTTAAATTTTGTATGAGTCTGACTTTCAATAAATGGACTAACAATCCAAAATTAATTTCCATAATGAATGCGGTTGTTCAGATTTCAGATATGCTGTATAGGTGTGTGGTACAACAAAATATGCAATGTTTGGGAATTAATGAATAGAAACTGTTGGGACAAAGGGGATTATCTATTAGTCCACATGGTCACTATATAATAAAGATAAAATGAAGGAATAACTTCGTTCTTCGAATAAAAGAAATGCAAGTAATATTTCATTCATTTTCGAACAGATAATTTTAATCAATATTTAAATAAAGATACGAGATAATGCTTCTGCTGTTCCGAAGATTATAAGACTATTAAATATTTTGTAAACGCATTTGGATAGAATTTAAAGTTCATCTCGTCCTCCGTCTATCAGTACTTTTCTCGAACCAATGTATGTATATAAATAACTTGACAAAACTCAGCTGTTTTTCAGGTACATGCACCTAAAGCTATCAAAATACTTTTCCGAAATATGGTCTCCTGCAGTAAAATTTTCGTTGGAATCACGACAGCTTCCATAACGTCTACCAACAACGACAATAATACTAATAATACTTACCCTACTTCCCTACGATTTGTTCCAGCGCAACTATGTCTCGGAACAATTGAAGTTGTAGATTAGTTGTAGATTTACTTACAAATGGTGCAAGGCAGTATACTTTCTCATTATATAAGTTTATCTGAATGGCCTTGCTTTACAAACAAGAAAAATGATTAGATTTGTGCCTATTTTTCTGTTTGTATTTCATCAGCAACCCTACTTTCAGTTGAAAAATATTACGTTTAAACCTAATTGTTAGGGAGGGGCTAATACAGACTATTAAAACTACGTCAAGTCAGAATGGTGATCATCTATCAATAGAAGTCGGATAATATTCTGTTCATGAATCATACCTAAATATCATACCTTGAATCAGTGTTATATAGTGGAGAATTAAGGATTAAATCTATCCCGGTAATGTAGTCTAAACGCAGGTTATCTCTATTAAACCTGAGAGTAATTACTCCTGTGGGATTCTTTTAGAGCAGAGGTGGGAAACCTACGGCCCGCGGGCCGCTTGCGGTTAATATTTTATATTAACAATTAATATTTTTGTAAAACGAACAAAGTTGTTTGTAGTACTAAACATAAGAACCTATGAAAGCTAAGAACAATTTTCTAAATATCAGTAAAAAGCAAGTTCAAATCAAGAAAATTCAAGATTGAGTCAGTTATACATTTCTTATTTCAATTTATAATTAGAAATTAGAAATATGGAAAACAATCAACTATGAGTGGAAAAAATTCAGCCAATTTAGATAAACTCTCCTTAATAAAATTTGAAATTGAAAATCACTGCCGATTTACAAACAGGGAAATAATCATTTAATTTTGCCGAGACTTCACCCTGAATTTCTTAATTTTCCGGCAATTTTCCGACAAATTTTCTCCTTAATTGGACTGTATACCGAATAATTTTGATTTTTCCCACACTTAACTTTCCCAAATTTTACTGACTTTCCCTTATTTTTTTAATTATTCTAAATTTAGACTTTTTCCAACTATTTCGTCCCAACTTTTTGTCCTTTTTGTCACCATATAACAAACATTAACCTTTTTTAGTCATATTCTGATTTGTTGTGGCCAAAATTGCAAAATATTGGGTTATGGGTCACATTCGTCCCGTTATGGCAGAAATAGAGCACGAAATAAAACTTTGGAAACGCACCAAATGGGGTTTGGGGAATTGTGAGCTGTAAGATGGGTGGGGGGTGACTGGAAGAAATTAAATTATTGATTAAAATAAATGTATTCTAAAAAAGTTGTTAATTTTTCCAATTCTTTCGACTAGGCTAATTGATCGATTTCCATTTCCTACTATTCTACGACATTTTTCGGGACTTTTACTCAAATTTGCAATTTTCTCGAATTTTTCTGGTCTCTTCGGGACCCAAATGGTCCGGGAAAAATTCAGAAAATCCAGAAATTTGAAATTAAACCCGAAAAATACCGATAATTAAGGGGAAAGTCATGAAAATGTTATCAACAACTCGTTTAAAGTTGATAAAAGTCAGTGAGGAGATACGAATATCGGCAAAAGGTTGGGATAGTTGGTAATCAGCAAGGAAAAGTCATATAAGGTGTGGAAAATTCCGGAGAGTCCAAAGTAGGACAGGAAAACATCTATATTTTCTCGTGACTTCAATTTTAGATATATTTGTAGATGATTTTCCATCCAATTTTCCAAATATATCTTGATTTACCAAGAATATCTTTCAATTTCAAGGTTTTCCTCAATTTTTATAATTTTCAAAATTTCACTTGCAGAAAATTTCGCGAAATTTCATTCATAAAATTCAATTGGATGCCAAAATATCAATTTTCAAGAAAACAAAACATTTGCTTATAATTATAATTCTCATGAATTTGGGAACCATTTAGTAGATAAACTGAATTTCCCAGAAATTTTCACCGAAATTTCAAAAATGTAAAAGCGTAAAATTGTTCTTACACGAAGAATGAAGAAAGTAATTTCTCATAATTCCAGAAAAATCAACCCCTAAAATTTGACGGGCGATTCGCGCCGAACTTTGATTTTCTAAATATATTTTTGTTTACTGCTCCATTTACTCCATTTACTGAAGTTTCTCTCACATTTTTCCACCATTACTCATTTTCCTGACATTCTCCCTATTTTCTTAAATTTTCCGGAATATTTAAGACATTTCCACAAACTTTCTCGATATGTGAAACAATAACGAATTTGCTCAATATATGTAATTATTTTGATTTTGTTAAGAATGCAGGTAAATTTATAGTATAGACTATAGATTCTTAGAATATTATCATGTGGCCCCCCGAGGTTTTTTCATTTTCATGCAGCCCACTACACAGATAAAGTTGCCCGCCCCTATTTTAGAGCATGTGCGCCCAATTTTAATTTTTCCTGTAGGTGTTCTAAGTAGAAATTTCGAGACCAATGTGACTACTCATCACATTCACAACTCGTTTACAGAGGACAAATCTTGGTCTCAATCCTTTCTTTCTTTCAAAAAACTTTTTCTTTAATAATTTCATATTTTTCTTTTTTCTTTTTAAACAAATTGGGCCTAATTTTAATTTAATTTTATTTCAAATTTAAAAAGAAAGAAAAGAAATTTCTATGAAAAAGTGTATACTGTTCGAGCTTAGCAGCAGAGTTCCCTCAGAGTTCAGTCAAATTCAATTTATTTGTAGACACTAAATATCCGATTTTACTAGTCAAATTAGATACTTACTACCAATACCAATACCAATGGCATACCTGTGTAAAATTTCATGTAAATCTGAGATTGTGAGGTAAATTTTGGCTTAAAATTGTGTTGATTTGACCTGGAATGACTCTATAGTAACTGGCGATGAAATTCAACC
>JANTOP010088584.1:0-19883 GCA_027564815.1 Symmerus nobilis
ATGATGAAATGCAACTACGTGACTTCGACACTATAAACACGATTGAAGAAGAAATGCAGAAGGCGATAGATTTGGAAGGTAGGTGTCCCAATAAGAATAGCATATATAACCCTTTGCGGTATTACTAATGTATTAAAAAAAGAGTTGAAACGTTTTGAGTATGATAGTCCTGTGGATAAGTTTATTTTCCGGGAAATTTTCTTCGGGAACTGTAAAATCTGGTTACGTGAAAACAAACTTAAGGGTCAAATGAAGAAATTGTTAAAGTCATCCCCTGATTTTAGGGGGTCGATACAGGGCGTACCTATCAAAAATGGACACTTTTTTGAACAATTGTCAACATTTTCCGGAAAATATAAAATTTCCAATTTTCGAAATGGATTTGAATAGATGATAATTTAGGTTATCCATCATCTTATATAGGTCAGGGGCTGCATTCAAAATTAAAGTTTTTAAAATAATATTAAAAATCGTCTTGTTAAAAATTCAATAAATACGAACGATTTTTGATCGAAATGTTCTTCAGAACTTTAATGGGAAATTTTTTCAAAAATTTTCTAATGTAATGATGGCAAATCATTTTCAAGGGATTTTATTAAAAAAGTTTCTCAAACAAATCGGGTTTTTTCTACAATAGTTTGAACAGAAAGAATTTCGCTGTTTATTTTTTCGAATAATTAATTTTCCGCAAAATTTTCTTGAGGAATTGAAAAATATGATTACAGGAAATTAAACCTAACGCTTCGGTAAGCAAATTGTAGAAGGAACTTTTTTAAAAAATTAATCCCCTGATTTTAGGGCAATAAAGGGGTTAAACATAAACGGGCAATAGAGAAATTGGTAATTTTCTGGAAAATTATTACAATTTACCGGACAATTTAAATTTTGATAATTTCGGTATGGATTTAAATAAGCGATAACAAGGGGGGTTTACCAACACCATAAGGTGAGGGGTCCGCTTATAATAAATATATTTAAAATCCCTTTAAATATTGCCTTGAAAAAATTCAATAAAAATGCTTTATTTGTATGAAATGATCCAACAAATTTTTTTTCAGAATTTTTTTATGTCAAATGTCAAATTATTGCTAAAACATATACGAAATACCGGTATGGTTTTTACCGGTATTGTATTCCTTAATTGATATCTTGGATCCTGGATCCTAGATACATTTACCGATTGACATATATACTCTGTGAAGGACAGTTTTGGAAATATAACGATCGGTTTAGATTCATATATATTGCGAACAAATCGGTAAAATTAACTGAAATTTTGCATATTATATTATCAAAAGTAGTAATTGAAGTGGAATAATTTTGGTGAAATTCTACAATAAGCATCCGAGGTTTTATTGCTTAAGAAATTCAGCAAATGTATTTCTATTTAAATGAGGAATAAAAATGAGTCTTTTGTCTAGTAATCAGGTACACAATCGTGCCAGTATCAGAAAAAATCGTGATAACATCGGAAATAATCGAGAAATGGGAAAAAATTCTGGAAAAAGTAGGGTAAAAGTCGGAGAAAGTAGACAGTTCCGGTTCTTCCGAATAGTCCATTTCTACTTGAACTTTCTTGACTTTTCCCAATTTTTCCCAAATTGTCCCAGACTTTCGTAAATTTAATATAATTTTGTGGGGTAGACTTACAAAGCTATGAATACAATTTTATTTAGTACTTAGACTATATTACTACTAGATACTAAGTATATATGTACAATTAAATATAATTAAATATAAACTTATTTATTTAGTATAAATTCTATCTGTAAGTTAGCTTAAAATACCCACCAACGGATCCTGTGAATTACAATTACTTGTAACTCCTCCATCCAAACCAACATCCTCAGCACAAATTGCCCGTAACGCTGTTAACGGAACATTAGCCGTTGTCGATGGCCACGGATACGTTTCCCGTATAAATGTAGATGGATCAATCCATGCGCCACCCCGTCGCCCATACAATTGAACACCTTCGCGTACCGCTTCAATGAGATACGGTGCCAAATGATAGTTCCACATATCACAAAACCATACTTGGGAATCATCCAAATCTAACGGGCAAGATAAGAATAATTTCGGACCAATTGTTACATCGCTCGAATTATGCGTTTCCAGAAAGCGATTGATGTGTTGCCAGACGATTGGTAGCCAGGAGAAGACGGAAACTAGAGCTGGTTGAATCGGACGATTTGTTAGTTCGAGAGTGTATAGGCGACGTCGTAAATATCGGGCTAAGAATCCCTTTACCGGCTCCATATGATTGGCTGTTAATATCTAAAAATTTTAAAATATAAAATTAATTAAATTTCGCTTCCTGGAAATCACTAAACACTAACCCATCGGAAGTTATGATGAATTTGTAAGTTTGTTGTATTACAAGTCGCCTGTGACATTGTCCCAATAATGCAAGGCAATTTTGAGACGGGACACGCTCCCAACAACACTTGAAATACATCACCCAAAGCGGTGGCATGATGTAAATTATCTAAAATTATCACCGAAGGAAGTTCATTGGCTGCCCCATTTGACATCGATGCCTGTTCACCGATGTGTCCTAAATATTGTTTTAATTCTTTAGCCGATTTATGGTCAACGCTTTAAAGAAATCAAAAGAAATTAGAATTGTATCTTGCAGGGGAACTAATGAATTATCTTACTTAAATGTTGCGATAGCCTCGATGATGTTACCCCGTTGAGTTCGAGCCACTAAAAATTCCGCCAACTTTCTAGCTAAATAAGATTTTCCCGTCCCACTTGGCCCGCATAAAATCAACCGTCTATGTTCGGTTAATAAGGAAATGTACCGATGGACAATGCTGCGAGGAATTAAACTATCAAAAGCTAAACTTCCTACCCCTTGTAGGCATATGAATAACGAACGAACATCACCGACAATATAACCACATGGAAGCAGTTCCGGGAATCCAATTTCCGGTCCCCGTTTAGCTTCACCTAAATGGTAAGACGTAATCGAATCGGTGTTCAATCCCAGATTCGTTCCATTATCAATTTTCGATAGGTAATCCTTAAACGTCTTCCGGACAATGTAATCTAAATTTTGCCAGGTCGTTTTGCCGGAAATATAAGTGTAAGCAATAATGAACTCCGTTTGAATCTCTGTTGGCTGGGCGTGTATCAACGAATACTGCTCATTTATATCGTCCATGTACCGCGGAAATGATTCCGGTTGTCCCAAATAAACAGCAATGGAAATTTTCTTTCCATCCGTTTTATCGGCTAAATCTTCCGCTGGCGTTGAATCGGGTAACGGTTCAAGTTCGAGCGCTTCTGGTGAAGTAGGTGGTAAGGAACATAGAACCGATGTTGGACTATGCGTAATTTGGGGTGGCGGTTCCGGTGCCGGTGCTGGAGGTATATTCTCTTCTTCCGCTTCGTCTAAACTTTTTGGTAATTCTAATGGCGGTCTCAAAGTTCTATCCACCAAACTGTATCGTCTTGTTTCCCCCGTACCACTAATCGATCCGGCTGGACTAACGGGACTGCCAAGTGACACTTCACTACCGGCTAACGATCGACTCGTCACCAATTTCTGTAACCGTTCATTATTCTGCTTCAAATTCATCATTTCCTGCTTCATTTTTTGAACAGTATCCTTCAGGTTTTCTAATTGGGAAGCCGAACTTAATGCTTCCAATCGAATATCCGTTAAAACCATATCCTTTTCACGCAATTGTTTCTTTAGATCTTCGACAATGGGAAGTTCACCATTCTTCTTATCGACTGCATCGAGCGGTTTGGCATTTTCTATGACAGGAACATTGGCTGAATTAATTGGCAGGTTCATGGGTTTTGTGGGTGATGATGGGGGAAGCATCGATGACTGTACCGGATGGGTTCCGATAGATTTCGAATCACCATTTTGTACCGTAGCCGTACTGATCGGATGACGATTTGTTTTCGATATTTTGGCATTTCGAGAGAATGCTTTGGTAAAGGAACTGCGTAACCAACCTTTCTTCTTCTTCTTATCCTGGGTGGAACAACTGGAACTCAACGAATTTAACGAACACATTGAATCAGTACTGTGATGTCGCTGCATATTTTGGGGAGAGCCAATCACATTTGACGTACTTGAGTTCTCACTTCCCTTGGCCGGGGTTGTGTTTTGATTATTATTATTTGTAACCGGCTGGGATGGCGCATGATTTTGTTCGCCCATACTTTGGATATGAGCGCTGGTAAGACCAGCTTGTATCGATTGTTTACGTAACAGTTCGATTGTTTGACGTAAATCGGTTAGTTCCCCTTCCTTACGTTCAGCCGATGCGGACACCTGATGTAAGCGTTGAGTCATGTTTGAAAGGCTTTGTTCGAAGGCGGCAACAACATGGGCCTTAACGGTAAATAGGTCGGTTAGATGGGAGATTTTTAAAAGTTTTAAAATAAAATAAACTTACATTGGTTGATAGTTGACTAGATAAGCTCATCACTTGTTCACGGGCATCGATTAGCTCACGTTTTAATCGACGAACTTCAAGAACTTGTCGTTCCTCCGTTGATCCGTATAGTGAGGAGCCGCCTGACAATAGGGATGCTGCACTTCCATGTACTATATTTAAATAAATGATGTACGGTAAATACAAAAATGAACAATAAGTTCTGGAATAGGTATCCTATAGATGATTGGCATTAGATCGGAGGGTCACATTAAAGTATGTTAAAATTCAGTCAGTTTTACGTATATTATACGGAAGGCTCCTATATACATATAGGGAAATGGGCATAATTTTCAGGCATAAGAAACTGAATATACAGAAACTAACAAGCAAGGATCTCTCTCAGGGTGTCCCTTATTTAGTTTACTTCTCGGCTAGCCTATGGCTCGAAAAAATAACATAAAGTATAAAATGGTCATAGAAATCCAGGGAAATGGTCGGGGGTAGGTGGGAATTATCCAGAAAATTGGGTGGAAGATTGTGGGTACAAGATTAATGGCCATAAGAATAATTGAAATAGGTTGAAATCAGACAGACAAATTCTATAAATCTGGAAAAATTAGACAAGAATTCCCGAATCTGCGGAAGTATAGACATATCGGGATAAGTCGTTAAAAGGCTGGAACATCTCAGAAAAAGTAAACGAAGAAGGCATAAAAATATCGACAAACAGAAAAAAATCCGACTTGCCCACAAAGGAACTGGAAACTTCTAAAGAAAGTTGAGAAAAAAGTTGAAAAAAGTGAAAAAAAAACAGGTAAAGTGCTAGGAATTGTCGAACAAGCCTGTTAAAAAATGAGAAAAATCGAGGAAAGTGGGACAGATTCTAAAAAATCGAGTTGAAAAAAATACTAGTCACAAGATTAGACAAATGGGCAATGGTTGAGTAGAAGTTGATAAAATCTGGGTAAAATAAGGAAAAAATGGGTAAAACATAAGGAGAAGCAAGAAAAACAAGATAAGATGTGAAAAAAGCTAAGGGAGACTAAAATAATCAGGTAAAATTCATAAACATCATCTTAAGAGCCCAAAATTGTGGAATAAGTCCGAAAAAACTGATTGACGAATTCGTAAAAATTTCGGAAATGTAAGCAAGGTGACGAGGGATCGAGGAAAAGTCAGGGTAATTTAAATAGTCAGGGTAAAGTCAGGGAAAACTATGTAAAAGAAGGCAGCATTCTAAAAATGTCGGTAAAATATAGGTGAGTCGGAAAAAGTTAGGACAAATTTAGAAAAAGTCAGAAATCATAGACACAGATTGTATGTACAAGTAGAGGATATCTTCGTTTCCTTATTTTCCTTACTTTTCTAATGAATTTTCGATATTTTTTATGCATGTTTCTTGGGGAAAATTTAAAATTTCGTGAAAGGACCGATATCTAGATAGAAAATAGATTTTAAAATGTAAAAACAGTTCGAAACATAAAGCTTTTGTTGAGCTTTCAGTAGGGCGTCCAGAAATTGTTCAGACGAAACCGGGATTTTCAAATTTACTAAGAGAAACCGGGATATTGAATAACAGTAATATTTAATGGCAGATAATTTTTAATTTTAATTTTTTATTTTTTGATAATTTAATTTCTTTCAAGATTTATTCGTAGAATTTAATGGATTGGTCAAATTCCATACAATTAAAAATAAATTATATTGAATAGATAGAATCGATTCTAAGGTAGCAATCTTCAGATCCTGCTAAGACGCGAACTCCACTAATATTTCTAAGTTAATTAATTGACTGGTGACTTCAAAGAACTCCAGCTCCAGGAACAAAAGGCTCCTCCAATTTCTATGAACAAAATTTAATTAGACTTTCCGTTTTCTAGCTGGATCAGTCTATTAACTCAGTTAGGAACTCCATATTATTTCTGCAGCTGGAGTTTCGACATTTGACATCGATCGATATACTGAGTTTCAAGATTTAACAATTATAGACTCTGAAAGGACCTACAAGTCCATCTATATACAGTTTATTGTACCTTTCCTCAGAAGTTTTTGAGAAATTAACTGAAGAACATTTAAATGAGAATTTCATTACTGATACACCAATTGACGACAATTGTCTAATTGCCTAATTGCTTAAAATCAATTTTAAATACTGAATCTAAGCAATAGGTATGATAGCAGCTGATAAATGAAATCTTTTATGGACCTACTAGCTACTACTAATGTCCTTTTTCCTAAGAATCATAAGATAAACCCAAAATTAATAAGTTGGGCACCCCTTTCTTAATGATTATTTTGATAAAATTCATTTTTACTTGCAGTAACTCAAGTCCCTAGAGTCCTGAAACTTTTTTCTTGAGTATTTCATGAGCTAAACAAACAATTAATTTCAGAATTTTGAAAAGAAAAATATTTTGAGGCGGTTTTGAGCTTTAGAAAATTGTCCATTTCCATTTCTGGTTGTTCTACAATCAACATTCAATTTCTTATCAAGAAAAATTCATTTGAAAATTTTCTGAAAATTCTTTTCCTGAACAGTTGATGAGGTAACACAAAATTTCAATTCAGAATTTTGAAACAAAAAATTTCGTGAGCCAGTTATGAGCCAATTAAATTTATTTGAACGTTTCCCTTCTAAAGGATGTAAAAGGTTGTTTTAACATAATAATAAAATTAACCAGTAATTTTTAAAAGTTATGCGATCAAATGCCCTGCAATTTGATACAAATTCTTTAAAAGCATCTATTGAATTTCGTTCCAAAATTCATTTAACAGCTTAATTTTTTTAATTTATAAAATTTGGTTATAAATTTTGGTTCCGCTTTTTAAAATTAATAAAAATAATTAATTTAAAATTGTAAATATATTATAATTCCCAGATTCGGGTATAATAAAGAAAAATTAAAAATAAATTATCTAAATAATATATTTCGAATTCTACGGGAGTAATCGTAAGATAAAGAGTCCTTCAAATCATCAATAAAGAGTCCGGGTTTTCCCCTCATAGGGTAATGTCACGCCTACAATGAGAAATTTTACATTGTTTGCTACAAATCTAACAGGAAACATTTTCCTCATCTAACTTCTTAATGGATACCGGGATTTTTGACGTATAATCGGGACTCGGCCCGCCCGGAACGGCTTGTCGTTTTCAAGCGGGAATTTCCCGGCTAAAACCAGGGAAATGAACAGCCTGGCTTTTAGAGACAAAGTTATAAGCGACAAATTTCATATTTTATTTCAATTTAATGAATCGAATCAAAATTAGATTCCATATTATATACAATTTTAATGTTAAGCTTTCCATGAGCTTTCGAGATTTTTAAAGCTTTATTTTGGAAAATAGATCAGTGCAGAAAATTGATTTTTATGCGTAAAAAATTAAGTTCAAAACTTATAGCTTTCGATGCGCCTTTAATCGTTTGGATGAGCTTTCTGCGAAATGAAGGTGATACAAATCGAATTCCAAATTATATAAACTGACATTTTAATATTAAGCTTTCAATGAGCTTTTGAGATTTCTAAGCTTTATTTTGAAAAAAGTTAAAATTTCGTTATTGATCCGTTATCAGTATAGAAAATCGATTTTACCGCGTAAAAAATTATTTCTAAACTTAGAGCTTTCGTTGCGCTTTTAATCGTTTGGATGAACTATCGGCGAAAATTCCAAATTTCATTTAAATTTAATGAATGGGATAAAAATTCTAATCCAAATTGTATAATAAGACATTTCAATTTTAAGCTTTCAATGAACTTTCAAGATTTTTTAAGCTTTTTGTTGGGAAAATTTTAAATTTTGGTAAAGGATCGTTATCTGGATAGAAAATAGATATTAAGACGTAAAAAAGAAGGTCCGCAAAATAACACTTTCTGAGAGCTTTTAAGTTTTCGCAGAGCTTTTGTACGAAATGATTAATTTTGATATTTTGTATTTTTCCTCAACTAATTTATAAATATTCTGCATAATTACATTTTTTAGATCCGAAGAAAATAATCGAGAAATCCGAATTTAATGTCGCGATGTCTGATATTCAAATTTTTCGGCGCGAGCCCTAACGAATTGTTGATTTTTCTTACGATAAATTTCAATTTTTCCGAAAAATTTAATTGTTGCATTTTTACCTAACTGTCAAAGCAACTTTCTACGTATTTACACTTTCTTCCGGCCGAAGAAAATATTCGGTAAATGTTGAGTATTTCTCGCCAACAAAAGTCGGGTATTTTTCGTAAAATGTGAAAATCTTCTAGTAATGGGTTGGAAAATATCGGGAAAATTCTCTATATAATTTTTCGTAAGAACATCGAAATCAAAAATTTATCTCGCGATTTACAAACGAAAATAATAAATTTTTGGAAAATAGTCTCGTAATTGGCTCAAATAAATTAGTTTATAATTAAGCTAATTAACTATCTTGTCAAGAAAGGATAAGCCAAATTCGATAAACTTTTCTAAATAAAATTTCGAAATTTATAATTGAATTCGAAATTTACAAAGAGATAAAAGTGAAAATAATCAATTTTCGGAAATAAGCTCATTGCCTCAAATAATTTTTTAATCTCAAAACCCTGAAATTACTTTTTAATTTATCTAATTAATTATCTAGGTAAATAAGTTCAGCCAAATTGGGGAAACTATTCTTAATAAAATTTGGAAGTTAGAAATTGATCCTGTAATTTACAGAGAAATCTCCCAGAAAATAAACCGAATTCGCTCAAATAATTTGTTATCTTAAACTTACAGCTGTCTAGAAAAAAAGGTTCAACCGAATCGGGTATTCTCTGTTCGATTTCGCAACCCTAAAATCGGATAAAAATAAAATCCAAAACGACCCATACTAATTACTTTTCGAACAACCATTCCGATAACTTGACAAAAAAAGCAATTTCCTTACTAGAGTCTTAAGTTTAATTTTCTATAATCGTATTTTCCGGTTTCTTAAGAATATTTCCCGGAAATTGAACATTTCCAGAAGAGTGTGAGAAAAATTCTTTAAAATCGAAACTTTACGTCGGTTTTTTGACCAAAATAAAATAAATTTGTAAACGAATGATTTTTTCAAAAAAATTTTCGTAATAAAAACTATCGATAATCACTTAGAAATGATTTGCCGTAATTAGATAAAATTTTTGAAAAAAAGTTTCCCTAGAAATTTGAACAAAAATCGTTGTATTTAATTGTAATTTGTACAAGGCGCTTTTTGAAGGATTTTTAACACAAAAGTTGAAAAGGGACTCGTCGTAGCAAAAATAATTAATAGATCATCCTGGTTATCCCCTATTTGAACCCGTTTTCAAATTTCCAAATTTTAAATTTTTCGAGAAATTATAACCGTTTTTCTGTTAAGTTACTGTTTTCTTAACGTACCCATTATATCGATACCTCTAAAATCTGAGGGGTTGTTTCTTTTAAATTGTTTTTTTCCACAATTTTCTCAATGGACCGTCAGGTTTATCCCCACGTAACTAGATTAAATTTTTCAAGATGTTGGGTACGGGTGATTGAGCTTCTTTTGATTTTAAATCTAAGATACAGGTCACATATATTATATTTGTTTGTCGGATGCACCAAAGCTTAAATGGGACTTATATACCTTACATGTTATAAAAGATAAATTGTTAATGGGTTAAGCGTCTCACATATATCCAAGCAAGTAATTATTGTGAGTCGTATGTGAATTATATCTGCTCTCAGGGGGTTCATAAAGTAGCAAAAGCGTTTTAAATAAATTTTGAAATTATTTAAAAAAAAATAATAAAATATAAATAGAGTTTGTCATTCTAATAAAATATAAATAGAGTCTGCCTAGGCCAAAGTTCGGCTCTGTAAGCCAGATATCATTAAATTATACCAAGAACTTAATCAAACCCATAAACACTTACCATCATCATTCTTCTTCGGATAAGTTAATCGATGACTACTGTTATGTGTTGGCGATAACGGGCCATTAAAACCGCGATTCGGTGGTGTCGGTGATGTTGGTTGACTCCACGGTACCATTGGCGTTTTATTTGATGACACCGTACCAACCGGTAGACAATAGTACGGTTCAATATCAACGTCCGGTGCACGGGATAACATTGATGGATAAAGCTTTTCAGATTTGGTTGATCTTTAAAGCATAATAATCAGACACAAAATATACAAAATAATTCCGATTAATTTTTTTTGGTTGGGAGATTTATTTTATTATTTAATTTTTCAGTTGGTATATCAAATGGATTATGGACAAAAGCTGCTTATTTTTTTTCTGATATCAAATGAATGAGCGAAAAGCGTGAATTAAAATAATAAACTTGTAGTATAGATACGATTTATTTCGAATAAATATATAAAAAAAAAGAAAGAAGCAAATCCCACAATATGAAGCTGATTGAAAATAAAAATTCAACAATACCACACAAAATATCAAATTAAAATGTAGATAATAGAATAATATTGATTGATACCACAAACAGTTGTAAAGCCTTTTATTTTGCGTCACTTTCAATTCCAATTACATAATAATAAATACAAAATGTTTTGTATTTGCCACTAACAATTCAGTTGATTGAATAAAAAGCTCTTTTATTAATAAGTGAACTCAATTTCTGTTACAATTCTATTATCAAAACGATTTTTAAATTGAACATAAGAATCAATTGAAAGTCATAAAAGTACAGAGTGGCTAGACGAGGAATTGTTCTTTTTTATTCTTTGATTAAATTCCTATACTCTCAATTGACGGTTTTGGAATTATAAATTTCAAGATGAAGTGAAGGTATTGCAATTTAATGATAACCTTAAATTACTCAATTTGATATATGCTTTATATATCCTTTATGGATCACTATGTCTATCACGACAATTCCTTTGAGAATTATTATTGTTAATTCAAATAATACCGTTCATAATTGACATTAATGAACTGTAACAATTTGTCTACGCTCTGTCATTACATTTATTAAAATATAAGGTTGGCCGAAAGCAGACAGTAAAATAGTTACATTAAATAAAAGCAACATAACTACATATATATAACTTCTCAACGATCCTATTTAAATAGTTTCATTAACTTAAGCATACAAACTTTATTTTCTTTGAAAATATTCTTCGTTGATAAAGAGGCAACTTATAGAGAAGAATATGATGAGATGACTTAATAAGAAAATAATAAACTTACATAAAATAATAAAAAAAAAATTGTAGGCAAACAACTTAATTTAAAGTAGCCATAAGAAATTTATGCACTGTAATTTAAACGAATAAAATTAAACTTTGAATAAAAGGAAATTTTTAATAGAAAATTAAATCAAAAGATGGTTTTGAACAACGACGATAAAGCGATCATATAGCGTGTGAATAACAATGAGCTTTTCTTCTTCTTAAAGTTACATTGATTGCATTAAGGTGAAATGAATACGAGTAAAAATAATATAAATTGTTAGTTATACCTTGGGTAAGTCCTTTCTTTCAGATAGCTATTTTTATTTTCGTTGGTTGTTTTGTAAGATTTCATTTGAAAAGAGGAGATAATAATGATTTGATTAAATATGGATGTCATAATAATATTATTAATATTTGTTAAAATTAAATTATCTGTCTGCTTCTTGATATTAAAATTCGGTAGACAAAAGAATAATAAAAATGGATTTATAAAATTTCTTTCAATTTTTATGTAAAACAATAGATTTTCATAATGAGATTTTTGAGTTTCTTCATCTAAATGCACTAAAATATTCATGTTCATTAAGATGGAGCAATTTTATGTTAAAGAGGTTATAAGAGAACTAAATTTCTCTAATGTTGATTTTAATTTTATAGTTAATTATTCCCCTTCCTTAGAAAATAAATGTTTGTTTTACTTCAGACAATTATTATAATTTCAATGTTTTCAATCCGACTCGAACTTAGATATTTCAAACCTAGTTTTCATTTTCCTCGTTGGCCTGTTTTGAGTCATCCATTCTTTTGTCCAGTCTTTTCCGGTTTTCACTACTTTTCGCAAAAACAAGTATCGAGAATTCAGAAGCATTTTTTTGGCCAGACTTCTTTGTTACTTTCAGAGATAAACCGGTGATTTAGCGCTATCGACCTTTTTTCCCTTGATTTTTCTCGAATCTTTTCGGTTAAAATTTAGGGATGAGGAGCAATTGTGCATATACATATGTCACATTGTTTATGTTAATCTATATGAGTTGTGCAAGACTTTTCAAAGGAATTTTAAATTCAATAAAAATTACGTGTAAATATGGCAATTGAATGATAATTCAAGTTTACAAGAAAATTAGGAAAACATGAAAATCAAGGAATAAAATAAAATTTCCGAAAAAATCTTCTCGACAATCGGAAATTTTCCATCAATAATAAAAATCAGGAAATTCATCAGTGAGAAATTAAATATTCAACACTGATATTCAATTTTTGAATGTCGGAAAATTGCATAAATATTCGAAAATTGTGTGAAAATCGATTTGACATGTTTTGCAGAAGTTGGACAACTACGTGAAAATCGATAATTAAATAGAAATTTGAAATTTGGAAAAACGTCACAATGTTAATAAAAATCCGAATATTTAGTAATAAAAATCAGGGATTATATAAAAATTCAAAAATTTCTCAAATTTGAGGAAATTAGATGAAAATGGGGCTATAAAATAAGTTTTAATCAGTAACAAATTACGAAAATCGATCAGTTGAATGGTGACTACTTAATCTCAAATGTTTCATATCATTCAAGCGATAAAATTGTTTTTTCCTTTAGATTAAAAGAGTAAAATATATTTTTAGAGAATTTTCTTATTATTTTAAAATTAGTAAACCGTGCAGTCAGTCAATAAATTTATTGGATCGGAATAAAGGATGAGATGATGTTGAGAATCGTGTCTTTGAAGAATTGAAAGATATTGGGTCGTAAAAGACTTTACTTTTTAGCATCGGCCAAACATGGAACATTTCATGGAATAATGAAATCCACTAGGGACACCTCTTTTTGAAAATCTCTTTTTTTTTCTTTGTAGTCCCCAATATTCGACATCTGGGACGTCTTTCAATATAAATATAAGAATAATAATAAAAAAAACCCATAAACCCATAAACCCATAATTCCATTTTTGTCTACTTTTTCTGAACTTTTTCGACTATTATACCCCTAACTTTTCTATAGAGTGCCGAAGTTTAAATTTAAAAATTCTAAAATGTATAGGTTTTCAACTATGCGTCCCCATCTTAAATTTTAAAATTTCAACTGCCATAAATGGCAACTTCATTTGATTTGGTAAAATCAATTGCACGACGATAAATTCATTAAAAATCAGAAAAATAATTTTATGAATATTGGAAAATTTCGTGATAATAGTTAATTATATGAGTAATAAAATTTCAGAAAATGGGAAGTTAACGAAATTTCATGAAGATCTAAAAAATAGACGAGAATAAAATATTTTTCAAAGTTATAAAAATTTTATAAAAATTTGATAATTTTGAAAATAAAAATTTTTTTTTTTAATTTTTATGAATTTGAAAATTTAATAGAAATTAAAAATTCGAAAATTTAAAAAAACTTTTTTGAAAATCAGGGAATTTTTTATTAAATTTGAAGGATGTGGAAAGTCAAGTATAATAAAGTTTCAAGAATTTTATTATGTTTAAATTTTATACGTCTCCTAAAGATTTACTATCGATCGGAGTAAAATTTTAATAGATAGTCTTCGGAAACTCCACCCATCAGGCCATGACGATTTCAATTTAAAATTTCAATCGCGTTTTTCTAGGAACTCTATTTTTGAAGTCGGTTGTCAAAATTGCTCAAAAAGTTATGAACCGATCTTGTATCTTTGATTACCTGAATTGTAAAAATAAAATATTTCATTTCATATAATATAAAAAAATTAGTAAAAATGTGCTTCTTTTGACCCTTCAAAACCCACCTAGCCCCTTAAACGCACTCACCTAAGATTAATATATTTTCGAATATCATACTTTTACGAAACTATTTGCTAATGATTGAATCAGCTATTGTTTCGACTTGGTTCTAGTTTATTTTTGACATTATCAAATGATATTCATTTTAAATCCGTTGTTGTTAGATTTTTCCTCATATTTCCACATCTTTAGCTTTATTAAAATCGGTTAAAGTATCGGTGTTAAAGCAACGAATGGGATACATCTTGCAATTAATATCTTTAAGCTGCATGCTCGAATTGGTAAAAGTTTTTCAACTATTCCTAGACTATTTATTTAAATTACTTGGAAAAGGTCTGACAAAGAAAAAGAAACGATGAGACATATCGGAAGTGGGAATAGTTAAAAAAACCGACCAAGGGATTGGTTAAAATTCTGAAAATAGTCGGAAACGGTTGCAAAATATTGGTAAACGGTAAATGGAGTCCGAAAAGATGCGATAGGTTAAATTTCAAAAAGGTCGAAAGATTTCGGATGAAATAAGGAAAAGTAAAAAAATGTCGGTAGATTTGAATAGCAATTCGAAAAATTTGGGGAAAAGGAGAAAATTATGAACCAAATTGCCTAATAATGATTATGTAAGAGATTACACAATTGAACTGTCTTAATGAGTTTTAAAAGAATTATCCCATTAAGGCGAGTTAGTACTTTTTAAAGTTCAATAAATAGCCAATTTTTTTTCCAAATTTTCCCTTCTTAACAACTCAAAAACATTGTTTTGAAGCCGTTTTTTAATATTCGAATTGGTTTCAAAGTAAGTAAGTATGTTGACAATATTCACCTATATCTATGTGTGAACACGTTTAAAACTTTAAAGTCGATTTTCTCGAAACTATGTTTAAAAAGTCGGTACCAGGTAGAACTCGAAATTGGGTGGTCCGATTTGACTGAATTATTTTCTGCATGAACAATATAAAATTTTGTAGTCCCTCTCGATTGTTTTTTCCAATTTTCAAATTGTAAGTATTTTTCTGAGCAATTTAAATCCGAAAATTGTCCCCAAAAATCGAATTTTGAAAAACCAAAATTTGAAATTCCGTCATTTTGCTCAGAATCGAAAAATCGAAAAATCGAAAAAAGCATTCGTGAGGACTACAAAATTCTATATATTTTAAGGTCTTTTTTGTATTTTGTGTCTGATAACAGGAATTTGAGATTCATCTGGTACCGCAAAACGCTGCATTCTTCGCACGGCCTGAATGTCTTAACCGCCGAGGATAATGCTTATATAATAAGTCTTCAACTTCTTTTAATTTTTTAATACTCCAATAAATGCCCTTACATTTGCAGAAAGTCCCATACTCCACAGTATAAAATTTAATTGAAAAAAAAATCACAAAAAATTGACAAAATCGTACGATAAGTTCTTTTTCAAAAGTACTAACTCCAGTTAAACTGCCAAACTCTTACCCATTCTGAATTTTAACATATTCAATAGCTATCATGGTTTTGTCTCGATATAATCTCTCATTAGCACTCGACACATTAGCACATTACTGTGCTACTCACTTGAAAATTTGTTTCCAGAAAGTTTTATCTAATATTCGTATTTGCATTATTTTCCCAATATTTTTTGAGGAACAAACGGAGGTAAGTAATATATATGTATAATTATCGCGTGCCATTAGTATGTCCATTCACAAAAGGAATTTTGCATGAACACTCAACATACCTGTTATGGACGCCCATATTGAAAAAGAAGCGTTTGGAGTATTGTAGGACACTTCTTGGGAAATTGTGGGACACGTATCTTTTATGTATCCTTCTCATTTTTTTAGAAGGCACAGCTTCGTGCTGACTGTATAGAGTTGCCATTGTCTAAGAAATTTCTTAAATGTAAGAATTTTGCAAATCTCTATAAGAATTAAGAATTCTAAGAAAATTTTTAAAGAAATTTTCAATTATCTGAAGAATTTTAAAGAAATATAAGCAATACCGCAATTTTTAATGAATTTCGAACTAAATCTCGATAAAAGATATCGATAAGTTATCATGGTTTATAGTTTACAGGTCGGTACGGTGCGGCCATTCCATTTCTTCCTAAATTTTTTACGTAAAATATTTTCTTAGTAAAAATATATATGAGCAAAAAATGTTTGACCTGGTTGCGTCCCTGTTACATGCCCAAAAGCCCAAAAAGTATTAAAAATTCCAATAATAATTAAATTATAATAAACATATTTATTTTAGCTTCAAAAAAGGCCCATTTTCAAGAAGCTCCTGGGAGTCCATTTTAATTTCGGTTTCAGTTTTTTTTTATCTGAATATGTTCGTATTTTCATGATAAAGGAATTGTATATCATTGTAGGAATTTTCATAATAAAAGAATTTTCATGAACTTTTTTTTATAACATATTTACTGCGGCTTGACACAAAAAAACCGTAAAAATAGATTATTTTCGGGTGTTTTGTGCAGTACGTCGTTAATAACTTTTTTAAAAAACAATATTTCAAAAATTAAGAACAAAACAATGCCTTCGTAATATTTTTCTGAGTACGTGAAAAAAAAACAGACAAATCGCGTGAAAATTGAGCTCCCAGGATCTTGTAAAACTTGGATAAATAAATAGTGAAGATAAATCGATTTAAAGATTTACTATGATAAAATAATGGCATATTCAGTCCTAACGCCGCATTTTAAATTTTACATTTGAACGAGTTTCAAGTGGGTTTTTGAAATTTCAATATCTCATCTTGTGAGAGAGAACAGTTTTGAAGATTCAAAATATGCAATAAAAATGTTTTCCCATTTTTTTTTATTTTGGACTGGATGTCTCCTTAAGTTAATTTTATTACAGTTTAAACGACATATGATTAATACATGATTTTTTTTCGTAAAGCAAAAGTTTTTGGCCCAACCGATAAATAACAGGTTTCTATGGATTTTTAAGAAATTCCGAAATAGATATGCATTTATTAATTATCATCATTGGTCCGATTATCCCGATTATCCATTCTCTATTTCAGATTTGAAAATTGGACTCTCGAAAATTTTCATTGTGAAATGAATTAATTATCCCGGAAGTATCTAAGTTACAAACGTCCGGTTATTAAAAATAAAAATCCCAGGGTAAACCAAACTTGAACAAGGTTTAAATGATTTTTTCAAATTCGACTGAAAATCTAATTTTGAAATAAAATACAATTTAATTAAACATCTAATTATAAACTATAAAATAGAAATATAGGGGACTGCCTATATGTATGTTAATAAAGTTCCCCACCATCTGGCGTACTATTGATATAAAAATTTCATTAAAAAAAATTTATAATTTCACGTTGTTAATTAAATAATTTTAATGCTTTTCATACGCTGTATGTATAGTTTTGTTTGCGACCAAGTTTGTAATTTATTACCGTTTTATGATCACTCAGGTATAACGACATAGTTAATTATACAATGTAGGTATTAAGTCGCGTATTATATGACATACAAAAAGAGACAACATAAATAATTTAATTATCAACAGCTGACAGTCTCTTCAATAAATTATTTTATTTGTCGAAATGATTTTATTTGCATTTCGTTTATGCTCGCAATTGCAGAAAATGATTAAATTTTATTAGAGATTTTAATTAAATTGAATGAACATTTTTTTTTTCTAGGGGACTATTATCCTTACCTAATACTGTTACTTCGATTCAAATGTGAATGATGCTGTTGAGATTGTGAGAATGGTGAATCCTTTTGGAACATCCGTTGACTACGTGGTATACATGGGGAATTTGTTCCACCCAAACCGATATTTTCTAACGAATCACCTTCAGATAATCGACAACTAGCCGTATTACTATGTTTCAACCACATTGCATATGTGCTATAATCAGTCTTTACTTCAGCATAAGTTTGAGTATCCGATAGGCTGCCATCGGTTAATTTTCCCGATCCACGGTTTGTTAATCTGATTCGATAAAATCGTAAATTTAAATTATTTATATCATAAAAGTATAAATATTTACCTATGTTGGAAGACATGTAAATCAGTTGTACCCGGTTTCGGTAAACTATGTGTCCCCGTTGCCAACCGTTCCCGTATCGATTGGCTCAATTGTGCCGCACCCGGTCCAGTCAATGAAAAACTGCGATGTTGACTTACCGTTGGTATGGTTTGATTTGTTTGTAAATCGGATGTACATGTTTGGGTGCCACCCGATACTTTTATTTTATTTGAACGTGGAACGGCCGATACATGTGCCGTTCGTCCAATACAACCATTTGTTGTGTTCGCCATTTGACCACCGTTTGTCCCTAACATTATAACCGAACTCTGTTGTGGATCTATGGAACCGGTCGATTGCCCATTCGAACGTTTAATGTAACCGAAACTTTGGGGGACCCCTTTGGTACGGCCGGATGATGAACTTTTCGATGAGGATGGGGTACTGCGACGTGAGTGGCTCGGTGAACCTTTATCTTTTCGACTTGGACTGTGTTGGCTGGTGTTTTGAGGTGATAACTAACGGGAATTTGGGGAGATAGAAAATTCTTTTATAATTTTTACAGAATTAAAGAATATAATAGAATTTTAGTATTCCTTTCTTGTTTTAAATTTGCAGGATATCCTGAAAGATTCTTTACAATCGATTCAAAGAATTTCTTGTAAATTCATTTTACATTCAAACGTAATAATCACTTTGGAAGAATAAGGAAAAATATACGAGAATAATCGGAAATTTGTACCAAATTTTCGAGAGCATTTTTCAAAAACTTTGAAATTTTGACTAAACATCTTGAAAGAATATTAGTTAGCAATAGTCAGGAAATTACCGCATGGTTAAGAAACATGATAGAAATGCCAGGAGAATCTCAATATTTTATTCCGTATTCACAATATCGTAGTTTTCCCATTACAACCATTCAGTGGCGTGTAGTCTAATGTTCAGAAAGTGCAGAGCCCGCCTGAAATATCAACAAAATCGTTTTCAAACGATTATTCTTATTTAAATATCTTGAAACCGTAGCAGAGAATCTTTTGAAATTTTATTGAGAGAAACTACAAATTACACTGAATACATTTCCAAAATAAAATTCAAAATCTACCGATTAAAATTTTTCAAAAAAAAAAATCATCAAAAAAAGCTCTTCCCGCCGTCTATACCAATTTTAATTTTACTCAAATATCTTGGGAACAGTAGCAGAGAATCTCCTGAAATTTTGTTGATAAAAACTACGCCTATTACTAAATTAATTTTCAAAATAAAATTCAAAATCTACCGATTAAAAATTGATTAAAAAATTTTGAATTTTTCTTAGCTCAATTTAAAAAAAAAAACCAAAAAAAGGAACAAAAGGATTGTCACATTTCTTGACAAGCAATTAATATACGGTTTCGTAATTACTTGATGAAATTAACCAATCCTGCCCCACTAACTAATCATTTTACTAACTTTCGATTGAATTATGAGGGGGGAGGAGAAGTACTACGAAAAAGTCCCGAAATCTGGCTAGGGTTCACCTATCTAGGGTAGAGATGCAAAGTTTAGTTACTTTTCGGATCCGAGTACTCGGATCCATTTAACTATAAGTACTCGTTACATTG
>JANTOP010088595.1:0-19511 GCA_027564815.1 Symmerus nobilis
AAATGAATACTCGTTACTTTCGGATCCTAAAAGTAACGAGTATAATGTACCTAGTACTCGAATCTTTTGCATCTTTAAAGGAAAGCCTCTGTAATCCTCTTTTTCTTTCTAAAGTAGTGGTAGATGCTAGTACATTAGGTGCCTGAAGCTTCATATAATTAATTAATATTACTTCGTTTTCTTCTAGATATAAAAGCTCTAGCTCTTTGTAACTCATCTCCATCGGGTAGTTTCCATATAAATAAATTATTTCGAATGCAACACAGTTTTTATGATGCAATTATTAAGGAAAATGCATGTGTACTTTGACCCTGATATTTGCTCAACGATACTCTTTTCTGAGTATCTAAAATATGAGAGGGTTCTAGAAATTAAAATTCATTCAATATTCCCAAATATTACAAATCAATTCAGGAACCCTCAATATATGATACCATGCGCAGTATCGTATATTGAGAGTTCCTGGTTTGATTTTCGGAAAGAGGAGTTCAAGACAACTTTCCTAGAAATTCTCGAAATATTTCTTGAAAAAAATGCCGATGAAAATATTTGAATCTGAATATTCCCAAACGTTCCTGAATTTTTTCCTACTCTTCCCTGATAGTCAGGATATACTCACAAAAAGATCCAAATAGTTTTGACATTTTGGATTCATTAATAATGAGTCTCATTAAAGTTAGGTCTGGAGAAAAACATAAATTTCCGGGAAATTCTCTTGGGGAATGAAAAATATGAATAGGCAGAAATGAACTTAAGGATACCATAAAGAAATTGTAGAACAAAATTTTACATAAAATTAACCCCGTAATTTTAGGGTGCTCGATTCAAAATTAAGGATTTCGTATGATATTTGTTAAGCTAAAATTTGAGGACAATCACGCGGAAATTTAATTATGGATTCGATTTATAAGCAACTCCTTACATTTGATCGAGTTTCAGTAAAACAATTTTCTTCTCCAATGATGCCAAATTATTTCTAAATAATTACCGAAGAGAATTTGATTGGAAAATTTTTTAAAAATTAACAATTTTTTTAAAAAAAAATCGGTACAACCATCGATTTTATAGAATTTTCTTGGCAGCGTCGTAAAAAATCTTATTTCCCGGGAAATTCTCTTAAGGCATCCGAGAATCTGAATATGCAAAGTTAAACCTTAGGATACAGTGAGTAGATTATGAAAGAAACTTTTTTAAAAAATTATCCTATGGATTTTAGGGGGCGTATTTGATCCGATAGACAATTCTACAGTATTCGGTCACTTAATAATACCTTTCTCCATATTTTTTAGAAATATTTAAATTTAGAGTTTTAGATGAGATGATTTGTATAGAGATTTTATTAATTATAAACCTGAACTGCCTACCAGAATTGCCTAAAAAATTGATTAAAAATTATTAGGTATGGAAATCTAGTATTTTCGCCCTGAAATGAGGACCTATATCTAAAGAACGTTTAAAAATTCAGGATTCAGCTAACAACTATTCGAAAGATTGATTCTTTAACATGAATACCAGATCATCGCCGGACATTAGTTCTTTGGTAGAAATAGATTTTCTGGAAGGATCTTTGGAAGTCTATCAAAATAAAAAAATCATCAAGTTTCAGATTCAACATTTCCGAAACTGAACAAGATTTCTAGATAATTTATTTTTAAAAAACCAAATATCTGTTCCTTCTCATTCCAATAAAAATTTATTTGGACCAGATTTGGACCTCCGAGATTAAGGTTTGATTTTGAATTTAAAAATAAATTGTAGGCAATAGGTGGCTAATATTGAGCTGGGTGATCTTAATCACGAGTTGGTAATAAAAAATTTAAATATTAGGTTAATGAAGGCATCAGGATCGAATCCTGTTCGGGTGATTCAATATTATCTGATAAATATTTATTTATGAGGACCAGACTCACATCTTAATGATAAAGAATATCTCGCTGCCTCGAAATTTGAGGAATCAGGTAAATATTTAGTAAATTTATCGATTTTAGGTTGTAATTTTCATTTTTTTTTTTAATTTTCAGATGATGAATTTGGCGGATTTGGAGGGTCTCACGAAAATATAAATTTATAGAAACGATCCTTTATGTAATAAAATTTGTAATAAATATTTATTAAATTATTAAATTATAAACGAAATAATAATTACCCTTTTCTTAAAATTCTAAATCAATTTCAAAAAGAAATTTGGATGATGATTTAAGACTATTAAAAATTAGGATGCCAATCCTTGATTTTTTAATTTAATTAAATTGAGATTAATTGAACAAAAAGTTAAGATAAAATTAAGTGAAGGTCAAACAAATATATGCTTTAATGTTTAATAATGAAAAGACCTTTAGAAAACGTTTTCTTAGATCTAGAAATGGTTTACTGGTATCAAGAAAATATTTCTGGAATTAGATGAATTTTTATCAATAATTGTTATGAAAATCATTCTCCAAACAGTGGCGTGCGGTCAACATCTTCATAAGGTGTGCAGAATTTTATGACTCCTACACCGAAATATTACAGCCTTTATCATATCCGTTTGCTTTATTCAAGAGAAGAATACCACATTACTCAGGGCTATTACTAGAGGGCATACCGAATATTTCTTCGGTCGAAAAAAATTTAAAGATGCAATAAGTTGTTTTGACAGTTAGGTAAAAATACAAAAATTTAATATTTCCGAAAAGTTGAAATTTATTTAAGGAAAATCAAAAAATACTAAAGGCTCGATTTGAATATCGGCACCGAGAAATTTGAATATCGGATATCGCGACATTTGATACGGATTTCCCGATGATTTTCTTGGGATCCAAAAAAAAGCAATGATGCAGGAAGTTTATAAATTAGTTGAGGAAAAATAGAAAAATGTACTTTAAAACTTTAAAGCTCCCAGAAAGCTTTATTTTTAGAACCTCATTTTTACTTTTTTTTTTCTATCCAAAAAATGATCCTTTAACGAAATTTAAAATTTTCCCAAAAAAAGCTTCCAAAAATTCAAAAGCTTACTGTAAGCTTAAAATAAAAATTCGATTCCAAATTATCTATTAATTATCAATTAAAAAAATCAATTTTCCATCTAGATAACGGACGTTTAGCGAAATTTCATGTTTTTCCAAAATAAAGCTTTAAAAATCTCGAATGCTCATTAAAGCTTAAAATTGAAATTTCATTTTTTATTTTTTTGAATTTAATTTTTATTCGATTCATTAAATGTAGATAAAATATACAAATTTTCGCTAAAAGCTGTCTCAGCTCAAAGAAAGCTTTAAATTTCGAACTTTACAATTACGTTTTAAAACTTATTTTCAATTGAGATATCGTTTGTTTCACGAAATTTCAAATTCTCCCTAAAAAAAATGCTTCAAAAGTCGCGAAAGCACATTGAAAGCATATTTATACAAAATTGTAGGCCGATAGATTATTTTTTCAAGGATTTAAAGCTTTTGTTGAGAATTTAATTTTCCACAGAGCTTTTTAACGAAAGGTTCCAATTTCATTTAAATTTATTTATCGGGAAGATAAAATAAATTTGATAATGAATAAAATAATATTTTAATTAAAAGCTTTCGATGAGCTATTGGTTCTTCCTTTAAGCTTTTTCAGAAAATCTTCAATTTCACTGATTTTAAATTATTAGGATGGAAAATAAATTTCAAAGCGAAAAGAGAAGCAAGAAAAAAATTGGTTACGATTTTCTTGATAAAATAAAAATAAAATCCTGAAATAAAGACAATTATTCTTAAATATTATTATAAAATAACATTTTTTATTATCTCGAAAATATAAAAAATATTTCTGGTAAATAGTTTTATAATTAAAAAATTATCTGCTCACATCGAGAAAATAATTTCTTAAAATCAGGAATAAATTCCCAAAATTAGCTAAAAATTACTGAAATAAATTTAAGAAAACATGAATTTAAATTTAATAAATTAAATATTAAAACTATTTTCTAAAAATTATATAAAATACAGTTTTTTTGGCAAAATTACAATTTTCGTTGGAACCGAATGTTAGACACTACCAAGATTAATATCCTGATTTCTAGGATTTTCCTAAAAAAAAATCATTATTAATTAATCAATTTTCCGGATTTATTGGAGCGGAAAACGGTAGAAAAATAACGAGAAGAAAGGACTATTATTTTTGAATAAAACCTAACATAATCCTTTCCTCTCGGCATTTTTTTTTTTGATCTTCCAAAAACAAAGAACATCCGAATTAAGTTTTCCTAGTTAATTCTAAACTAATTTATTTATTTTGACATCCACTTAATTCCCGAACATAACACACCCCTTTTTTTATTTTTGTTTTATCGTCAAAATAATTATTTCGAAAATTACGGTTAAGCTTTCTTGAAAACTTGATGAGGCAAAATTTTTTAATCTCTTTGATTCATTTACAAGGGGGGAGCAATATTTGATGTATAAAATATATTTTCTTCCCCGTTACCCGAAATCAGGGATGGAAAGTCTATTATTTAGATTATATATCGTGTTTGGGGGGGTTGAAAAATGGGGAAAAGATTTTTAAGGTCTCGGAACAGCTTATCGCAATAAATTAAGAAAGGAAATCATTGCATATATATAAAACAGTTTTATCTGTTTTTCCGAAACAGGATGTTTACGTATGAAAATTTCTAGGATTTCCATGCTGTACAAATTTGCCCCGGGTATGATAATCACCCTATTCCGAATCGGTGATTATAAAATGTTTGTATCAAAAGAAGTGGAAAATCATTATGGTGACAATGATTGATCGTTTATATCATATTTTCTTATCCGAAAGGAGCAAAGAAAAAAAAAGAGGAAACATTAGGGTCGTACACATTTGATTTAAAATCATTATTACAGAGGAAAAATAAGGTTAAAGAATGAATATGGGACTTTTCTTGAATAACTTTCCGAACAAACTCTAGTGAAAATTCTTTAATTAGATTCGAAATTCGAAATGAAATTTATCATTCAAATGATAGATAAAATTAGATGAATTTTTAGATAATTAAAGAGTTTAATTTGAACTAATTAATTGAAAGGTCAACTCAATTTAAATCTTGCAGTTCGATATTAATAGCTGGAAATTCCTTTAAAAAAAGAAAAAAAAATCTACAGGGAAAATCTAATTTGTATCTTGTAGAAAAGCGGAAAATATATAATGTTTTCTTATACCGATGGGTAATGAGTTTCCATATAAATTTAAATTATACAACCTACCTGTCTCATCTTACCCCAGTATCTCTTCGTGCGATACCCACAACCCCATCTGAACGTAAAAACACTTTCCTTTACAACAGAACGTCTTTACCTTACACCGTCGACCCATAAATATTTTATAACAACATTTAACCCCCTAGCCACTCAAAACTTCGCGGCCAAGGTGGGGACGGGAGGGTGGTACAAAATAATAGGGGTTCGGTTACCTGATTAAGAAGCAACAAATTCTCTTATTTTCCATAGTACCGACGCGAAAGAGATACTTTAATTTCAAAGAATATAAAATATTTTAATATAATTATATAGAAGAAATAAGAATTGTTCTCGTTGGGAATAATCTTATAAAAGTTTTTATCTTGTAATAAAATTTGAACTATTTTATACGACCCGAGTTTTAAATGAGAAGAAAATTATGAGACTTTGTAGAAGATGGCAGACCTCATAAAATATCTTACAATAATTAGTTGAAAAATTACTTGAACTTGAACCATTTGGTTTGTATCATCTATTAAGCTATCCCAAATCCCCTTACATTTAAACTAAAGGGACAATGCCATCCATACCTACCGAAAAAAATGTCCTTTCCAGCAGAAAATCGGTTTAACCGTTAAGGAATTTTCTACGATTTAATTAAATAAAATTTCTTAAATTTCAAGAAATTTTTTGATTTTCAAAAATTTTTTCAAATTTTGTAAACATTTTTTTTTTCAAAAAAATTTTTAATTTTTACAAATTTCATCATATTTTTTTCATATTTCACAAAATTTTTCAAATTTTGCAGATATTTTTTCAAATTTCAAGAAAAAATTTAAATTTTCACAGATTTCATCAAATTTTGAAATATTTGTCAAATTTTGAAATATTTTTCAAATTTTGCAGATATTAATTTTCAAATTTCAAAAAAAAAATTTTAATTTTCTACAAATTCATCAAATTTTGAAAAATTTACAAATTTCTTAAAATTTTTTAAATTTTAGATATTATTTTCAAATTTCAAAAATATATTTTAATTTTTACAGATTTCATCAAATTTTGAAATTTTGAAATATTTTTCATATTTCACAAAATTTTTTAAATTTTGTAGATATTTTTTTCGAATTTCAAAAAAAAATTTGAATTATTAAAGATTTCATCAAATTTTGAAACATTTTTCAAATTTCTCAAAATTTTTCAAATTTTGCCGACATTTTTTTTCAAATTTGTTAAAATTTTCCCAAAATAAACCGTTCCTCGATTTTCCATATTTCGAGTATAATTTCACGTGTAAAAACGAGTGAAAAATATCCCATTTCTAATCAAGGATATATCAGCTAGTAGCAAAAAAAAAAGAAAAACTTCGAAGGTCATGGTTATCATGATATTTATTTCAAAACTTCTTTTAGCCTGACATTATATTTTTTCCTCGTAAATTCTTATTTTTATGTAAATTCATGGAAAATTATCTGTTTGGAGAAAAAAAAGCGCAAGTGGGCCCAATTCAGAAAATTCAGAAAATTTACCAATTCTCGGAACCGATTTTCATTAAATTATGTGATACGAGAAGATGTATCATTCGCTGTCCTTAATAACAAAACAGACTTTACGTCCACTGATTAAAAACGAGGTCATTAAAAGGGGATCCAAATTAAAATAAAACAAAAAAAAACTCCTTTCCCTTATCATGATGAACCAAAGTGAAGGTCCCAAGATATGGTATATTGTTCTATCCAACCGATATAAAAACGTTTAAAAATCTGGTAAAAGAAACCATATCCCCCATTAATTGAAGTATAAAAAATTGGGTTGAGGCTAGGAAGTTGGTAAAACTTATGAGTCGAGACAAAATTACGTTCAATATCAAGGATAGAATAAAGGAAAATTAAAAGCAGTACGGGTACGAGGATGAGGAAAATGTTATGCCATTCTCTTTATTAATATTAAACAGAATCTAATTATTATCTAACGATAACCAGTAGTAGAGAACATTTTTTTTTGCCTTCCATTAAACTATTAAAAATAAATGATGTGCAATTTATGTAATGGAAGACAATACGAAACCACTGATAAATTGGAATTGGGTCCCATCCTGACGCCATAAGGGACAAACTCTGGCCAAAGCACAAAAGAAAACTTTTTTGCTTCATTAAAAAAAAAACTTTCCTTTCTTCAAGACAACAAGACAGCCCAAAAAAAATTATATAAAAAAAATACCGATTTATTTCGCATAATTTAAGAAAATTCATGAAGAACCAAAAAAAAAAAATTGTATCACACGATAACTTCTCATTCTTTACATACCAAATTCCATTGTTCGAACAATTTCCAAATTTCGTATCGGTTCCGGTTTGTCTAACACTTCCAATTCCTCAATCACCACCGATGACACCATCTTATTCGAATCGGCCGATTCAGCGTTTATGCATTTGATGATTTTTCCATGATCTGTGATAGGAAGTTGGGAAAATTTTAAATTTACTTTTGCAAATTAAAAAGTTGTGGGCGCTCAAAAGAAAAGTTTACCACCAAGTACATGGGTACATGGGGGTATTGGAAACAGAAAGTTGTGGTAGATGGGTAGATGGGTAAATTAAAAGTTGATTTCATCCTAGAACTAAAATAACTATCCTTAAGAAAATGTAACGTAACTAACGAAAGTAATTGTAGATGACAAATAAAATGTTCATTTTAATTAAAATACAATAATTACTTAAATATTAATTTTGTTATATAAATAATGAATAAATATATTTGTTTTAACATTATAAAATAATTATAATATTATTATTTATTATAATTTCTAAAATAAGTTCAAAATTATGAAAAGTCGAATTATATTTATGAAAATTTTAATAAAATTTTCTGAATTTTTGGGATATCGGATTTTTCTAAAATTTCCAGATTACAAATTTATTATTTGCAGGAGAGAAAATAATTAAAAATAAATTATTATAAGCTACCCGCCTTAAAAATATTTTATATTATTCCACCAAGATAAGACTTCTATGAATAGAAAAGATGCGAGTTGATTTTCTTGAGTTAGAGAACTTAAGATATGCCTCGAAGATTCTCACCAAAATTATACTACTGCAATTACCACTTTCGATGATTCAATATTCAAAATTTCAGTTAATTTCACCAATGGATTTGCGAAATATAAAAATCAAGCAATTCTCTTCATTTCACCGATGCGTTTGCGAAATACATGAATTTAGAGAAATCGTTACACTTCCCCTAGATCCCCGGTATCTATATTAATATAAAAAAAGCCATTTCTTCTATAAATAGAATTTGAGATTTGGTACATCTAAATTATAGATTCTAGAATGGTAAGATTAGTATCGCAGAATTTCATCAAAATATTTCCAAATCATTGACAACCCCAAATTTGAAAATTTTTTAGGGTAATGGTGGGTATTACTGGGTAAATGGAGTTCAAAGAAATTGATTGAATATTTTTAATTATTATATTAACGTGTTGGTGGAAATTAAATTAAATACAATTAATTGCTAAATTATGCCCCTAAAAGCTGTCTATGGCTAGAGAAAATTCTAAAGGTTGTTAACCGTGTGCAAAGGTGTTGTCCGTGCCCCCCCCCCCTCCTTTCACATATTTTCCTATTAAAAAAATGTTTTCATAGCGTGACATTTTCACGAGTAGGCTTTGCCCAATTTTTTAGGTTTTCAAATCTATTTTTTATCTAGATTAGGATCATTTAATAAAATTTCAAATTTTCAAAATTAAAGTACCTAATTAAAGTAGTCTTCAACGCTCATCGAAAACTTAAAATTAAAAGTTAATTGTATTCATTTTAGAATATCAGATTTATTCGATTCATTCAATTCAAATTTAAATAGAAAGTTTTCGCAGAAAACTTTTCCACCAATTTAAAAGTTCAGCTTAAAAGCTCAGCTTTAATATCCGATCTCAATTTTTTACATTTTCAAATCTATTTCCAACTAGATTATTAATCCTGCAACTAATTGCAAATTTTCTTCAATAAAAAGTAGCAAAGTGTTGAAAAAGCTCATCGAAAGCTTGGAATGAAAATTTCATTTTACACATTTAAGGATTATATTTCCATCTTATTCATTTATTTTATGTGAAATGTGATCTGAATTATGAAAATTTCACGAAAAACCTTCACAAATAATTAAAAGTTCAGCGGAAGCTTTTAGTATCGAACTCAATTATTTAGGTTTTCAAATCAATTTTTCATTTAGATTGGGATTTTTTAATAAAATTTAAAATTTTCTGAAAAATGTGACAGAAGTCGAAAGTTTAAAATTAATTGCCCAACCAAATTTTGGTATTTTGCATCAATTAATAGCTTGGTGGGGATGGGGCAACTTAGTTTAGTCTAAAATATTCCCCTTTAGAGAGGGGCCCGTGTGCGGTGAACAACCTCGCTCCTATAGAAGCGGCGGGCCTGTTGTTAACATAAAATTATTTGGATGGAAAATATAAAATGAAACGTATAAAATTCATCGAGAATCCAAAGCTTTCATTGAGCTTTTGAAAGGAAATTTCAAATTTTATTCAAATTTAATTAATCGGAATGGAAGTAGATTTTAAAAATACCAATTTTAATTTTTATTAAAAGCTTTCAGTAAATATTTTTATTGCTTAGAAAGCTTTCGTTAGAGAGAATTCCAAATGTTGTCATTTGGATAGAAAATAGATTTTAAAACGTTTAAATTACATCTAGAATCAAAAGCTTTTATTGAGATTTTAAGTTTTTAAAGAGCTTTTGAAGGAAAGTTTCAAATTCAATGAATAAAGTAAAAAACAGATTTAAAAATTATGTAATTTTAATGTTTGAAGTAACCACCATTTTTATGTCCGTTAAAATGGTGACTATAAAAATATGATCAGCAATTCTTTCACGTAATGTTACATTAAACATTTTAATTGATTATGTTCGAACATATGGTTCGATCAAGAAATGTCTTTAATTCAAAAGAAAATTGTCTTAGTTTTTATATTTCTTTATTTATTTCTTTATTTGTTTAGGGATTTTTAAAATATTTTTGCCAGTCCGCTATCCAACCATATAATAAAAAATTTATCTCAATAACGGGCTAGCAAAAATATTAGCATGATCATTATTCAATAGATATAACTCCTGGACTAGTACCAAATTAACCAGAATTTTGTTAATGAAAATCAAGGATTTTTTCAAAATTTGTAACTCGCTTAGAAAATTTCTTTCTTTAAAATCCTGAAATTAGTTTTTAGTTTACCTCATTAGGATTTCAGGAAAAAAATTTCAGCTAAATGGAGCGAATTTTCTTTAAAAAAAAATGCCCTTTAAAAATTTGGACAAAAAAGAGTCAAAAAAATTAAATGAAGATTTTTAAAGGAAATTGTAGATTTTTTGAAAAATCAGGACTGGCTTCCAAAATCCTGAAATTACGTTTTAGTTTACCTCGTTAAGTATTCAGGAAAAAAATTTCAGCCAAATTGAGAGAAGATTTAAAAAAAAAATTCAATTTAAAAATCTTCATCCAAAAAAGAGCAAGAAAATGAACTGAAGATTATTAAGGAAAATCATTTATTTTTTACATCCTCGTAACTCGCTTAGAAATTTTTTTTCCAAAATCCTAAAATTACATTTTAGTTTACTTCGTTAAATATTCAGGAAAAAAATGTTCGCCGAATTGAGTGAAGATTTTTTAAAAAAAAAATTCAAAATTCAATGTAAAAAGCTTCATCCAAGAGCAAGAACTGAAAATTGTTTTAAGTAAAATTATGGATTTTTCAAATCCTCGAAACTCGCTTAGAAATTTTTTTTTCAAAATCCTGAAATTACTGTTTAGTTTTTTCGTTTACTTCGTCAATTATTCAGGAAAATAATTTCAGCTAATTCGGACAAGCAAATTCCATGTGAAAATTTTTAACAAAAAAACGTCGAAAAAATTAAATGAAGATTGTTAAAGAAAATCTAGGATTTTTTAAAAGCTCGTAACTCGAATAGAAATATTTTTTTTCATTAAAATCCTGAAAGCCGTTTTCAGTTAACTCTGCATCAAGTATTTAGAAACATAATTTTAGCCAAATCTGGCGAATATTTTTAAGCGGGGAAATTAACTGAAGATTTTTTGAAAAATCATGACTGGCTCCAAGAATTTTTTTTCTAAAATCCTGAAATTACTTTTTAGTTTACCTCGTCAAGTATTCAGGAAAAAAAATTCAGCGAAACCGGGTGAAGTTTTTTTAAAAACAATTCAATTTAAAAATATTCATCCCAAAAAAGGCAAGAAAATGAACTAAGGATTGTTAAGGAAAATCATGGATTTTTGAAAAAATCGTAACTCGTTTAGAAAATTTTTTTTTTCCAAAATACTGAAATTACTTTTTAGTTTACCTCGTCAAGAATTCAGGAAAAAAAATTCAGCTAAATCGGACAAGCAAATTCCATGTGAAAATTGTTATAAAAAAAAGCCGAAAAACTAACTGAATTTCTAAAGAAAATCAGGGATTTTTGTTTAAAAAATCGTAGCTCCCTTAGGCAATTTTTTTTTCCAAAATCCTAAATTGAAAAAAAAATTTTCTAGGTTCAATTAAATTATTCGAAATATTGAAAATTAAAAATCTATGAAATATTCAAAAAATTGAATGAATTTACTCAGAAAAATACAGGGAAATCGAAACATTCTCTAACAATCTGATCATTAGAAATTAATATCAGATATCCAATTATTTTCCGACATTCTTAATTTCTGATATTTTAAAAATTCAATTCAACCAGAAATGTTGAATAATATTATGTAATTCCAATTAAATTCTATACAAACCATTACCAGTAATTTCAAATTAAAAATAATTCATCTAATTGAAAATCTCTCGTAAGAATTCAATACATAAAAAGCGCATCCATTGAATTGAAATAATTCCCAAATCATCAAGTAAAGGAAACATCAGGATATTTCTAATGAATAACTAAAAATACTACTAATGGATTTTTAATATTTTTTGGGAAATAAAGGAAACTTTTATAATACTTAGGTTGTAATTAACATTTGAATATAGCTCAGTCAGTCAGTAATTTCCTTATCCCAGAAAAAAAATTATTTTACATTGAAAAGAGAAGTTTATAATTCAAAAGTCGTTGATTATATAAATAATAAATAAAAAATTATAGGTTAAAAATATCCCCTTAATGAACATGATTTTATATAGAATTGTTTGGAATGGTTGGGAAACCCACTTTTTAATCAATGGATATAATAATTATTTAATTACGTTATCTTTCACGCTCAATCAATATCAATACCCTTTAATTTATTTATTACAAAGAAATATAATAGTAAACCTCATTAAGCGGATAATTAATAAAATTAAGAGAGAGAAGTACCGACTTGAAATCGATATTTTAAAATAAAATATTTAATTCATGTACGTCAATATCCTTGATTTAGATACCCCAAAAATTTATATATAAAATTTCAAGATAATTTCTTCCCGAAAACGAAATCCATTAAGTACACATCGCCATAGATTTAATATTAAATTTAAAATATGATAAATTGATGAGATTGGCTTTAAAAGGATTATTACAAGTTTTCAAGTCATAAATCTATCATTTCTTTCAACGCTTCTCTCAAGGAATTTCATTTTTCCGTTATCCTCGAAGAGTCCTTTTAAAATTCTTACCTATTTTACCAATTAATGGTAACGTATGGTACATGATGGGCATAGACAAATTATCTACTTAAAAATACTAATATATCTGATGGGTTGAGTTGGAAACTCTTTAATATGAGATCGGGGGGTTACAACGTTGAAGAAAAATAAATTGACTTGAAAATTTTCTATCCTATTAAGTAAAGTGTAACTTTAATGAGCTTTATGGGAAGCGTTTTCCACATACCATTATATCATTGATCCTTATATTACTTATATAATATAAGTAGTATATCCTTGCTCGAACGTAGTAAATATTGTCGAAACGGAAGCTTAATATATTATATACTTTTTTCTTCCGCCGCTATCTACTTATACATAAAAACCAGATTCTTCAGATAATATTTTCTAGCAGTGAAAATCTCATGATGTGCAGAAAAATTCTGAGTTTTAAGCCCCCACATACGTGAATATGTTACAGACAATGCGGTGTTCATACACTTGGAACACGGACGAAAATCTTATCATATATTTTCTTTAAGAAATTGTCGGGCTGGGGTCTGAAATTAAATAGAAAATTACCGTATACCAATGTTTACTCATAAAGACACTTAAATCGATTGAGAAAGTAATAGAGTATGTGAAGTATATAGTAATTTCTTTCTTAACATAAAAGCCTTTCCCCGAAGAAGAAAAAAAAAATTAAGGGAAATATTATATTTTCTATACACACGATAAGGGTTGTTAAGGTGACCAGCTGTCTTCCGAATTTAAAACGTATATAGAATTTAAAAAAAATATTCATCCTTCACGTCTATCTAAACTCCTGATAAAAGCGCCCAGTGGCGTGCGGTAAAAATTAAATATTAGGGATAAGTTGAAAGCTCAAAATTCGTATAGACAAATTTCAATATCGGACATCGCTACATTTCATCGGGATTTCCCGATAATTTTCTTCGGATCCCAAAAAATGTAATGATGCAGAAAGCTTATAAATTAGTGAAGAAAAGATACAAAAATATCTAAACTTAATTTTTCGTACAAAAGCTCCGCAAAAACTTAAAAGCTCCCAGAAAGCTTTATTTTCGGCATCTTAATTTTTACGGCTTAAAATCCATTTTCTATCAAAATAACGACCTTTAATCGAAACTTCAAATTTTCCCAAAAAAAGCTTCAAAATTTCGAAAGCTCAATGAAAGCTTAAAATTAAAATGTTGTTTTATATAATTTGGAATCTAATTTTTATTCGATTGATAAAATTTAGATCAAATATGAAATTTTCGCTAAAAGCTTTCACAAACCATTGTATGGCCAAGGAAAGCTTTAAGTTTCGTACTTAAATTTTACGTTTTTAAATCTATTTTCTATTTGGATAACGGTTCTTTAATGAAAATTCAAATATTCCCAAGAAAAAAGCTTAAAAACTCTCAAAAGCTCATTTAAAGCTTACAATTAAAACGTAATTTTTAATAATTTGTATTTATATTTTTATATAATTCATTAAATTTTTATAAAATATGGAAATCTCGCAGAAAGCTTATCCAACTATTAAAAGCTCAACGTAAGCTCGATGGTTCGAAATTAATTTTTTACGTTTTAAAATCTATTTTCTATCCCGATATCGGCCCATTAATTAGATTTAAATTTCTCCAAAAAAAAAATGCGCATTTAATATTTAAACCCGAAATGTAAAGCTCTTTTACTGATTTTAATTTTCCATAGAGCTTTTTAACGAAAGTTCCCAATTTCATTCAAATTTATTTATTGGGAGATGAAGAATTGATTTGATAATGAATAAAATAACATTTAATAAAAAGCTTTGGATGGTTTTTAAAGCTCTTTTGATACAATTTTAAATTTCAATTGACGGTTAATTATTGGGATAGAAAATAGATTTTAAAAAGTATAAATTTAAAACAGAAAACGCTACTGTAACCACCTCTCCACCCATATTAATATTATAAATTACATTTTACAATCGCATCTCATACATCATACATTTTCCTTGATAAATATTGTATATAAATTTTTTCACCCAAGAACAAGAAATTTGGGAAAGAAAAATTGAGAAAAAGGGATAAAGAAAAAGAAACTCCTTTCGAAGCGATAAGATGAATATTCTCATTTTTTTTCCTTTCGTTGGAGGAAGGAAAATTTCCGCGACAGACAGTAAAAAGGGAAAAAGAAACTTTTCAACATAGGATATGGGTTAATAATACGAAAGACGCGTATTTGAAAGTCAAGAAGTTCAATGCGCTATTTTTAACCCTTAAATTGATTTGATGAAGTGGGTCCCGATTATATAAAATTTAATTTTAAAAGCTTCTCGTAAATTTCGGAATTTTATTTAAACGAATAATTTAAACTCTCTGGATATATCCATTATCCTTAATGACAGAATTTTCGACCCAATTTCATATTCCCCAAGGTATCAATAATCATTTAGTAGATTAATAATTTTACTACCATTGATTATCGTATAAAGCTTTCGACAAACTTAGCAAATGCACATTTTTCGCATCATCTCTCTATGTCCCACTTAATGCACATTAAATTGCAATTTGTAGTAGATTTTTACCTCTTCGGATAATGTAAAAATTATCGTTATGGGAATAGTCAGGTTCGTTAGGTTTTATCATACAAAATGTAACAGATTTTCCGAAAGGATATTATTTCGCAATTAATTCCGCAGAGATTATCATTCGTTATAACATACAACCCACTTAATTGTTGTTTGAAAAAGTTACTTGAAATGAAATTTTTCGAAAGGACTTGATCTATCGTCCTCCTAGCAATTAGAAACAATTTTTTATCGAATCGGTTTTTGGGACATTCACCCAGATTTAATAAATAATTGTTAGATGAGATTTATATCCCATCGATATTGATTGATGGGCTTCGGGTGGATGAGATTTTACTACATTTTCCATAAAAAATTTCGTTGTCATAAATCTCTTTTACGTTTACTTAATTCCCTTCTTCAAATATTTAGATAAAGAATCCTTTTGCTATCATCGTTCCAATTTTAGTGTAGCAATTTCTCGATCTTTATCATTATTAAGTTTTCGTTTAAGGCTGGATTTTGAAGATTAGCTATTTCAATTGACATTTTATAGTCGATAAAAAAGCAAATTAGATGAAAGAAAATTAACTTTACGTCCTCTTAAAAAAAATTGGGATTTTTCTAGGAAGTGTAGTCTCTTTATTTTCTTTTCTAGGAAATTAGATACTTAAATTCGTACGTATGGGAAATTGATGGATGGGAATTAACTTCCGGTTTCAATTTACAGTCAGTCGACTATCCTTAAATCAAATCCTTAAATTTATTAGTAATTACTAAGCGTGGTATCAGTTTTTCAAAAATTCCTGATTTCAATTTAAACTCTTCATTTAATTTAATTTCTTGCTCTTCTTTGGTCAAAAAATTTAAAAAACCCCAATTTTTTAAAAGAAAATTCGCTTGAAATGGATGAAAATTATTTCCTGAATAAATTAGTGAGAAAAACTAAAAGCTACTTTGAGGAGGAGCTTTGAAAAAATATATAATTTTCCTTAGATAATTTGTTCCCTTTTGCCCATTTTTTTTATAGAATTTTTCTGACACGCTCGTGGAAAATTTCAATTTCCTGAAAATATTATTATAGAATCGGAAAATCTGATTATGGGAAATGGAACCCAAGGGTACAAGGTGGAATTCATAGAACAAACTTTTTCAAAAATTCGATCCTAATATTTTATGAAATTTCGTGAAATTTGTCCAAACATTTTTAAGAAATTTTTTTTTTTCCAAAAGAAAAGTAAATCGTTTGTTGAAAAATATTCAACCATTTTCTTGGAGAAAAAAATCAATTGTTTTTAATTCAACGAAAATTTAATCACAAAATTCAATAAAAATCAAAGAATTTCATAAAATTGGATAAATTAATTAAATTCACCCATCAAAATTGAAAAACTTTAGAAATCAGAAGATTTCAAAGAAACAGATGCATTATGAAATATCAAATAATTCGAAGAAAAGTTCGACAATTTGGTAAAAATAGAAAATTCCAAAAATATCGTTAAATTTAAGAAAATGTGATTAAAAAAATGGACAAAGCTGCGAGAAAAATATAAGAAATTCCATTTTTTTGGATAATAAATTCTGGAAGTAAATCAGAAAAAGACAGGAAAAAGGCAGAAAATATCAAGGAAAATTAAAATATGCGGAAAATAGTCCAAAAAATTTAGAAAAAGAAAGAAATCGAAAAGTAAAAAATAATTTAAGGAATTTTTGACGAAAATTTCCGGAAAATTTTATTAGGGACGTGGAAATGTGAACATGAGAAATGACACCTGAGGGTACAGCGAGCAAATTATAAAACAAATTATTTTAAAAAATTAACCCCCTGATTTTAAGCGGATTGATATAAAGAAAACGACAGAAAAATTGATTCTTATCAGGAAATATTCTATAATTTTCCGGAAAATTTTAAATTGGGAAATTTCGATATTAATTTGAATAGGGTATGACTTGGGTCACATAACAATACCTTAAGATCAGGGGGTCTCCTCACAACTTATATTTTCAGAGTTGCGCTAACAATTGAATTGTTAAAAATCGAACCGATAGTTAGTTAAATCCGTAAGAATGATAACTTCACCGTTCATCAAATTCATTTACTTTAAGTGAAATTTAATATTTTCTTCACAAAGTTCTACAAAAATCTCGAAAGCTCACTGTAACATTTTAATTAAAATTTCATTTTATTTATTTTGAGGTCCAATTTGATCAATTGAATTCTAATCAAATCTGGAATTTTCCTACTAATGCTTTACGAAAATTTAGAAGCTTTCGCGTCTGGAATATAGTTTTATTCGCATTGCACCTATTCTACATCTAAATATTTTAACAGCTCCGAAATATCAAATTTCCTCAATAAAGTTCAATTAAAGTACCCAAAGCTCATCGAAAGCCTTTAATTAAAATTTTATTTTATTTATTTTGAAATCTATTTTTCATCCGAATAATTAAATTGTAATCAAATCTAAAATTTTTATGTGGCCGATTTTCAAAAACTTAAAAGCTTAAAGAAAGCTTTAAGTTACGAATACAAATTTTTATGCGTTCAAACCTATTTTCCATCTAAATAATTTTATTGGAACGAAAATTCAAGTTCTGTCAAAAAAGTTCTATTGAATCATCCAAAGCTCACCGAAAGCTTTTAAATTTTATTTTAATCCGCGTGAGATACATTTTTTCCGATTAATTAAATTTTAAACTAATTAAAAAATTTCTTGCAAAAGCTTTGGTGAAACTTAAAAGCTTAAAGGCATCTTCGAATTTTGGGCATAGTTTTATATGCATTAAAACCGACTTTTGTCATCTAAATAATTTTACTGTAACGAAATTAACGAGTTTTATGGAATCATCCAAAGCTCTCCGAAAGCTATTTATTGAAATTTTATATGATATTCCCCTTGACATCTATTTATTCGATTAATTAAAATTCTAAACTAATAAAAAAATTTCAATCAAAAGCTTAAAGATAGCTTAATCCAAATCTATTTGCCATCCAAATAATTTTACTGCAAACAAATTTATAATTCTCTCAAAATAGTTCAATTAAATCCTTCAAAGCTCACCGAAAGCTTTTTATTTAATTAAATTCTAATCAAATTTTAATTTATTATTAGATTAGGCGAAAAATGGTTAAAAAAAATAAACAGAAAGAAATCGGAATTTTTTGACAAATTTATGAAAAGCACAGATTTCAATAATTAATTTTTTTTTAAATTTTCTTACGAAAAATATCAATTTTTAAAGATTTTCTTCTCTTAAATTATCTCTCAAATCTTCGAATATTTTTATGTCAAATATATCGGAATATTCTTATCCAAATTCCAAAGAAAATTCTTGCTTTATTATATATGCCAATTGCCAAAAATTGGAAATTCAAATAATTAATTTAAAAGTGGCAATTATTTTTTTTTAATTTTTTTTTTGTCAATTTTTTGGTAGAAGACTTTTTAATAAAATTTTTTGTAAATATATTACAAATTGGGTCGTTTTACCTGATTTTCTGAAGGTTTTAAATTTCAGATTTTAAATAATTGATTGTAAATTAAATGCAAATATCGAGGAATAAATTTAGATAAATTAAAAGCAAATAAGGGGAAGTAAGAAGCGGATATAATCGGCAGAAATCGAAAAAAGTTCCAATAAAATTGGTAAAATATTGGGTAAAATCGGGAAAAAGTTTAAACAAATCAGAAATTATTGGTAAATTCTATAAATTTCCGAAAAAATGACAAAAGATCAGAAAAAGTAGGCAAATTGGGCAAATTATTAAAAAGCCAAAATTAGGAAAATTTTTTGCAAAAATCAGTTTAAATTTTCAGAATTTTAATCACAATAATTAATCACATTATTAATCACAAGCAAAATCGAAGATTTTGCGAACGGTTCTCATCTCCAAAAAATCGATATTTCGTCCTTACCAAAAATTGGGGGTTGACTTTTAAAAAATTTCAATAATTTAATTCGTTCAATTGATTATTTGAGAACAATTCTGCATAATTAAAATTTCCATGTCCCGAAAAAAATTCTTGGGAAATCTAATTATTAATCACAAGCAAATCGAAGATTTTGCCAACGGTTCTCATCTCCAAAAAATCGATATTTCGTCCTTACCAAAAATTGGGGGTTGACTTTTAAAAAATTTCAATAA
>JANTOP010088606.1:0-38192 GCA_027564815.1 Symmerus nobilis
CGAAATTTTTTTGAATTTGAAACATTTGCGGATTGAATAATAAATTGGTATATGGTATTTTTAATAAATGCCTTTGCCAAAATTATTTGGCAAGATCGGTAAATTGGAAAACCTAACCATATCTGCTTAAAACTATGTAATGGAAACGGTTTGTTCAATTTATTACCGATTTTCTATCATGATTCATATCTCTGCACAATTTTCTAAATCTTAAATAGGGAATGTAATACGAGACGACTACCAATTTCCCTTTTAAGAAAACCATTATTCTCTATGACTCTAGGGAACTCTATACGAAATCTGGCATACTCGTGCAACAATCCTTAATCTAAATATCAAATAGGAATCCTCAGGTAAATTCTCTACGTGTTTGTGTTTCCAGAAATTCGAATCCTGATTAGAGTCCTGTTCAAATTTAAGCATTGTTATTGTTGCAACTATTCTGACAAATTAGGCAAGGCTCGAAAATGGTAGGAAAATCATTAGTACCATCGAGAATTCATAAAAATGATACATAGCCTATAAAAATTCTCGAACAGTCGATAAATCCTAGAAAATTGAGAGAATCTTTCATAAAGTCAGGAAAAGTCTGCGAAAGTTAGTAAGCCACTGGAAAAATTTGCGATAGTCAATAAGTTTAAAGTTACAAAATTTGTTCTAATTTTAATCGACAATCATTCGTCTTTTACTGCATTTTCTCGAGTTTATCAATACTTTTCCTACCATTTCTTCAGCATTTTCGACCGTCTTTGGTTTGTTTTCTGTCTCTTGCGGACTTCTTCGAACTTTCCTTAACCCTTTACTATTTTTGTCGACATTTTCAGAATTCGGCAGATTATTTCTGATTATTCGACCCATTTTTCCAAATTTGTCCAATATTTTATCAGTTATTCGGAATTTTTATAAATTTTGACTGATTTTGACTAAATGTTCTATCCTTATCCTGATTTTCTCTCCTTCGTCCGACTCTTTTCATTTTCTCTACAATATCTCTTTATCCTTTGATTTTTTAGACCTACAACCCCTTTATGATCTGATTGTATAAATGGTTAAGAAAGTCATTATTTCATTCAAGTTAATTCTCAACCACTTTCCTCAACATTCTCAAGAAATATAGAACAGTAGACAAGGAATCGATAGGAATCTCTCTCTAGGCAACATATGCAATTAGGTATATCCATTAACGAAATTTCTGAAATCGGATAGCTAATTTGGTAAGCTAGCAAGCAAATTAGAGGTTCAATTTACCAAATAATTTATTATATATATATAGTCTGCTTAATTTTAATATTTATTTGCTAAAATTAATTAAGAGTAATGCTAACATTTATCTTCTAAAAGCAAAATATCAGAGAAGGCATATTTCTAATTGTTAGAGAAAAAAATCTGATGAATTAAAATCTAACTTTCGTCTTAATTAATTCAGAGTATGTTTAGAAATTTATCCCCAAAGATACGGCAACGATATTAGACTTACGATAATTTTATATTAATTATCTATCCATCTATCGTAATTTAATTTAACGCCTCGTCCCTTCTACCCATCATAATCCCCATTTACCGTAATTCAACTCGAAACAACAATATTATAATCGTGATGTCGATAACATGCAGAGATATCTCATCTCCATATCATCTCGTGTTATATTATTAAGTGATGCTCATCGATGATAATAATTATGAATTTTGACACCATCATAAATGGTGGTCCAGTTTAACGGGGGGAAGGGTGCTGTTTAAATACTTGACATGTATTGAATAAGAGCAGCCCCCATAACTATCATCCTTTCGTTGTTAAAAAGGACGAAATGATGTTTTCATTCTATTATTTTTCGATTATAGAAAATTGATTTTTTTTACTCGAACAATTTAATCGGAGAAAATCGATCCTTAATATGAAGAGTAAGTTAATAGCAATGCTAATTTCCAACGATAATTAGAAATATTGCAAGACACCAAATAAAATTGTACCCAAATAGTGGTGACCCCGAATCCGTTTAATATTTAGAGATCAAGTTTATAATTATATCGAGCAATTTTTTCAAGGATAGAATTTAAAAAAAAAGATATAAATACTTTCGCTAATTAAATTATTAATAATCTTTCAATCTAAATGTCCGAAAAATATTTTCATTGACCTTAAGATAAATTTTGAAATTGAATTAAATAATTATCTGAAACAGGGTTACCAATTAATTCATTGATAGAGAAATTGATTCAACAAACGGTTGAAAGAAATTTCATTAAAACGGGTACTTAATTCCTAATTATCTTAAAATAATGTTACGTTTAAAATTAATTGTTTGAATTCTAAGAACAATTAAATTGATTGGAAATCTATATATAATTAAACGTTATATTACGATCCAATTCAATAATTAAAAGAAAAATAAACTAATTTCTTCCGGAGTTATTAAAATTAATTATAATCGTCTCAAGATCAAAGGTTTACCAGCCAGTTCCCTTCAAACCATTTTAAATAAATCCCTTGAATGAAACCGAAAATCTTGTATTACAATGTCAATAACACAAAATTAATTTCGTGTATAATTAATTATTATTTATAATGACTTAAGATTATTTAAAGAAAAACATATCTTATCTGACTTAATAAGGCGGTAATATGATTTTTGTTCAACTTGTTAGTTTCCCATTCAACAATACGTAACCGAAACAATTTGATTTTTCAGGGTTTGGAAAATCCGGTTATGTGTCGGTCTAATATTGAATCGAAATTTATAAGATTACAAGAAAGGTTTTCTACCGCCGGCTGTTACGTTATTTATTATCTCTTAAAATTTGAAAGCACGGCAATTTAATTGTTTGGTTGTTGAAAATGTATAGTCATTGAAATTTGTATAGGTGAATAAAATCATAAAATCAGATACAAAAATTTAAAATATGTAATACTGGATGGTAGGGTGATCACTGATCAGAGATTTTTTGGTCTATTTTCATGGGAAAAATCTCACATCGGATAGTCCATTTTTATTGACAGGAAATTTTATAAAAAAATCTGGTCATCTTACGGTATATTTATTTAGACCGATTGTTCGAGATGTAAAGTGTGTCGCGTGAATCGCGGATCAGATGATGACTTTTGTTACTTAATCTCTCGTAAATATACCCATACCATTGTCATTTAATGGGACAGGTGCGAATAAATTTTCGCTAAACAACTTAATTAAGTAATAACGCCCACCGATACTAATTACTCACTTCATTGTAATATAAATAAATAAATAAAGAAACGGTTGTGAAGCGAGTTACTTAACGAAAAGAAAAGTAAAATCTATTGTTTGAATGAATAATTGCTTTTCTAATCAATTTATTTCCGCTTTTTTCAGAACGGATACCCATCTCGACGACGATCGTTGGTCGATGATGCCCGTTTCGAGACAATTGTTGTAAAGCAAACGAAGCAGTCCGTGCTCGAGGAAGCCCGTGAAAAGGCAAATGGTAAGTAACATATAGTCAGTCAGATATCAGAATTTTCATTTAATTTTGAATGTTTTTTCACATAAAAGGCGTATCTCTAGAAAATTGTCTTATTCGAGCTCAATCTCAAGAAAACCATAATTTAGAAGGTATTTTTATTTATTTTTTTTAATTTCTTATTATTTTTCTTTAATTTTATTTTAAATGTTTTAATTTATAGAAAATAAAGTTGATTTAATTTTACAAAATGAGGAACAAACAGTCGAATTGAATGGTGATTATGGTAGGTTTTTATTATTATTTAATTTAATTTAATTATTTAATTTAATTTTAATTATGATAGTTGATTCTGGTATCCAATTGAAGCCAGTTGAAAATGGACATGACGAAGATGTTAAAGGTATTACCGATTCTTCAAATTTAGATTCAGATTTCATCGACTAACCAATTTCATAAAATTTCATTTACAAAAAATCTAATAACAAAGTAAAAATTTATTTATCTACTTCCGGTACCAGTGGCGTGCGGTTCACATCTCCATATGGTGTGCAGAATTGTATGAATCTTTAACAAAATGTATCCGATTGCTTTGTTCAAGAGAACATTGCTCAGAAATTGTCTAACATTTTTTAGAAAAATGTCAAAGATAAGGAATAACAATAAATTAGATTTCATTTTGATTTATTCAATTTAATAAAAAATTAGTTCGTTAATGAAAAAATGGGATTTTAATTAAAATCTTCCGATAAACATTTTGTAGAGCTTTTATCAGAAAATTTAAGATTTCATTAACCTCTAATTTGTTTAGATAGAAAATCGATGTCAAAATGAATCTACTTAAATCCGAGATATAAAGTTTTCTAAGAGATTTTTTTGTCCACAGAGCTTTTTAACGAATGTTTCTAATTTAATTTAAATTTATTTATCGCAAGATAAAGTGGATTTCGTACTGACTAAAATAAGATTTTAATTAAAAGCTTTTAGATAAGCTTTTGGAAGTTTCTTAAAGCTAATATTTTGCACAAAATTTCAATGACGTTAAATTATTATAATAGAAAATAGATTTTAAAACGTATAAATTTTAATACAGAAATGTAAAACTTTCTTCGAGCTTTTTATTTTCCACGCAAGTTTTTAATGAAAATTTAGGATTTTATTCCAATTTCGTTATCGGGACAAGAAATTGATTCATGAAAATAAAGAAATATTTTATTTCAAAGCTTTTTATGAGCTTTTGGAATTTCCTCAGAGCTTTCTTCAGAAATTTCTGAATTTTATTAATGTTAAATTATTGGTATAGAAATTTAAAATATGTAACTTTCAAATCGAAATATAAAGCTTCCTTATCGCTTTTGATTTTGTCACAGAGGTTTTAAATGAAAATTTCGGATTTCATTTAAATTTAACTATTGGGTGAAAAATTAGATTCTATACTGACTAAAGTAATATTTTTATTTAAAGCTTTCGATGAGCTTTTGGAGCTTTCGTAGAGCTTTTAGAGAAAATTTTAAATTTCATTGATTTCAAATTTATTAGGATTTAAAATAGTTTTCAGTCCGTAAAATAACATCTCGAATTATGTATTATTTCAATTGTTAGAATTAGCCTTATATCATAAATGAGAATAATTTGGTTTAATTTTACATACTTATCGTCACCCTTAGATTACTTTTAATTCCAAGGATTCCATAGCCATCATTCCTATAATGATTCCATTTCTTAAATGTCTATTTTATGCCTTAATTGATGTCTTTTTTCCGAGTGCTGACAATTCAACACTTTCCATGACCACTAACAGTCCCCATACATCACATAAATATTACTTATGAAAAGGGATGGAAATCTATTCCGATTCCCACGTCATACGGAAGAAAATTTCTGTAACAATAAAAGAAAACCCCACTTATCACCTCATTTCAATTGAATTTTCTTTAGGATAAAGAATGAAGGAAAGTGTGTGGGTGGTTAAGTTAGGAGAAGTTAAGTGGATTTTTATTTTAGTAAATCGAGGGTGAAAAATTGCTTCGAATATGATTTTATTATCCTTTGATTCACTTATTTTATATATAAAGGACCTGTTGATGTAAAGGATTTCGCACATTTCATTGAAACTAATGTATCATTTTCAAATAGAGACTAATTTAATTTTTTCTTAGATTCCGGTCTAACGGAAGAAGAAATTTTATTGGCAAATGCTGCCAGTGAATCCCCAGAAGCTGAGAAGGCTCTACAACGTGCCGCTCTCATTATCCATTTACGTGATGGTATGAGTTCGTTGGGACGTATCTTGAAGGCAATCGAAACATACCATGGAACAATTGTTCATTTAGAATCGAGACCATCTCGTAAACAGGACATCCAATACGATGTACTGGTAAAAGTCGATACGTCTCGTTCAAATTTGTTGCAATTGATCCGAGCGTTACGGCAAAGTAATGCATTCGGTGGCGTTAATTTAATTGCTGAAGATAATATTAATATAAAGTCACCGTGGTTCCCGAAACATGCGTCCGAATTGGATGATTGCAATCACTTAATGACCAAATATGAACCGGAATTGGATATGAATCATCCAGGATTTTCTGATCCTGAATATCGGGAACGTCGTCGTATTATCGCTGAAATTGCTTTCGGTTATAAATAGTGAGTCGGATCTGAATCAACTTCCAGAATTTTTAATTTTAATTAAATTTATATCCACAGTGGTGATCCAATCCCATTCATTGCATATACGGACGTTGAAAATCGTACATGGTCATCAGTGTTCCGTACTGTTTTGGATTTGATGCCGAAGCATGCATGCGCTGAATACCGATCGGTATTCGCTAAACTCCAGGAGATCGGTATCTTTAAGGAGGACCAAATCCCTCAATTAGAGGAGATGAGCAATTTCTTACGGAAAAATACCGGTTTTACATTGAGACCAGCTGCTGGTCTATTAACAGCTCGTGACTTCTTGGCATCCCTTGCATTCCGTATTTTCCAAAGTACACAATATGTTCGTCATGTGAAATCACCATATCATACACCGGAACCGTAAGTTACTTTATAAAATAAATTTTCTACCCAGATAATTGAATTTTCTTTATTCATTGAGGGGAAATGGAAGCTTTGATGATAGGAAAATAGGCCGGAAATCAATTAAATCTTTTTCGACACAATTTTCTCTACCCCGACCCCATTAAATAGTAGATATAGTTTTCTTTTGATAGGAAAATAGAAAAACGGAAGCTCTTTGATGTTTTGTCTTATTCACATCTTGACAATTAAATAATTAACTTAATAGTTTCAATTGAATGGGTAAATTAAATCATAAAAATGTTAGAAAAGTATAATAATTGCATCTTATCAGGATAGGAGATACTAAATACTATAGGATTTCTAATCCGATTAGTTACCCTGGTTACCTTATACAATATGGATTTAAATTTAATTTTATTCTCTAGGGATTGTATCCATGAAATATTGGGTCATATGCCATTGTTGGCTGATCCAAGCTTTGCCCAATTCTCTCAGGAAATCGGTTTAGCATCGTTGGGCGCATCCGATGAAGAAATTGAAAAACTATCAACGGTAAGTGTTGAGATTAAATCGATATATAAATTATTAATTAAAATTAAATTGTTATGTCAAGACAATCTACCCAACCATATTTGCGAGATACGGTTTTTTGTTTTATTTATTTATTTATTTTCAATTAAAAAATTATAAATTAATGAATTGTAACCTTGTCATACAAAAAAATTGTTATAATTATTTGAAGAGACAAGTTTAGTTCAATTTAATGTAAAAACTGGACAAACAACTTCGACAAAATAGCGAAAAATTGTATCATGTCGAGGTAAACATTTTTTTGTTTTTTTTTAATTTTATAAAAATAAATTATTTATCGACGATGATTAAGATAAATTAATTTTTAATTAATTTTCAAAGTCTAGCCATTTTGAATTAATAGAAGAAAATCGGATTAATTTGATCAATTTTTAAAATCAGGAATTTTCATTGAAGGGATCATTGGTATCCATATCAATTCAAGTCAAATTCTCCAGGAAATTCTACAAATTCTTTGTTATCCTTCTTATCAAATTTATTCTTACAATTAATGTGAAAAAATTGCAAGAAAAAAATATTTAAGATCATTCCGTTGAGATCAGACTTCTATGAGATGAATTTCTTGAGTAATAAAACGTAAGATGCGATTCGCAGAATTTCACCAAAATGATATCACTAAAATGACTATTATCAATAATTTAATGCACAAAATTTCAGTTAATTTCACCGATGCAAATGCGAGATATATGAAATCAAAAAACCTCTCTCAAAGATTTAGGAATAAATAAGATTTGGGATTTGGGGCATCTAAATTCCAAAAATTATACCAGCTCAACTACTACTTCTCATAATATAATACACGAAATTTCAGATAATTTCACCGATGTATTCGCGAAATATATGATTCTAAACAAATCGTTGCATTTCCAAAAATGAAAGGAACAATTCTCCTATATATTGAATTTGTATTTGGCGACATATGACTTTGAAATTTCAGAACGGTAAGAACCGTTTCAGAGAATTTCACTAAAATTATACCAGCTCAACTACTACTTCTCATAATATAATACACAAAATTTCAAATAATTTCACCGATGCGTGAAATATGTGAATCTAAACAAATCGTTAATCTCCTTAATGGGGCATCTAAGTTTGAAATTCTAGAACGGAAGAACCCTTTCAGAGAATTTCACCATAATTATACCAGCCTAACTACTACTTCACACAATATAATTCACGAAATTTCGGTAAATTTCACCAATGCAATCGCGAAATATATGATTCTAAAGATATTGTTAGATTTCCTTACATTTGGGACATCTAAATATGACATACTAGAATGGTTAGATTCGTTTCTTAGAATTTCACCAAAATATTGTCAAGTCAATTACTACCCCAAATATCAAAATCTTCAAAATTTCAACCAAATTTACCGATGCGTTTTTCAAATATTAGAGTTTCTAGTCCAATGTCCCATATGAAAAAAATCGAGGAATAAATATTAAAATTCTTGTTTCCAGTACCTATAGGGAGTTGCCCTGCTGATATTGCTGGGGCTATTGTTAAAATTTTCGATATAGAACGAAAGAACAGTTTGAAATCGTAAAATAATTAAACGATTATATTACGAGGATACCGAATTATTTTATTGTATAATTCTTTCAAAACTGATTTACGAAAACAAGGAATATTGTCCTTCATCCGGCTTTAATATTTTATGCCTAAAATACTCTTTATTTTGCAGTCTTGTTTCTTAATAATTAGTCAAACAGGCCTTTTAGAAAAGACTTCCACTTGAGAAAAAAAAATATTCGGGCATTTACTGGGAAATATCTTAAAAAAAATTTCCAACTTTCATTAGTATTGTTTCCCTTAATTCATTAAATTTAAAAATTAAATCAATAAATTTCGATAAATTAAAAAAAATGGAATTACTATAAATAAAAAATTTATTAAAAATTTATTTTTGGTAATTTCGTGAATATAAAATAATTTCTTGAATACATGAGAAAATATGAAAATGACCCAAAAGTCTTATGATCGAAGAATTTAATCACCAATTCGTATGTCCAATATTACAATTATAATGTAACGATTTATGGATGGTGGTTAATTATTAGAAACGACCTCGTCGTTACGATCTGGTTAAATTGGATATGACTATTACCGGGTAATATATAGATAATACCCTTGGATACCCAAGGTGTTGGTTGGTATTATTAGTTACCTCATTAGAAAATTCACTTAATTTTAATGGTTATAATTTTTTAACGATCAATTAATTAACCATACCCATTTATATTTAATGATTTATATTCGAATTGTCCATTTTTATATATTTAATATTTAACCATCGAACATTTATGAAATCCCCATATATGTGGTCAACGTTTTTCGAAAATTCTAATACCTGATTTGAGATCGTTAAGAAATTTTTATCGACTTGGCAAGAGATATGCAATAATTACAACATAACTAAATACTATTCCGAAGTTCATGCACGGATAATTGCATTTAAAAATGCACTTGCAGTGTGGTTGAAGGTGAATGGCGAATGTCAATCCTTTCATTTTTTTTTATTAACAAGAAAAACAATTTCTTGCGTAATGTTATGAATTCAAAGAAAACCATTAGGGATTTGAAATAATTTTTGATGGTTCCTGATAATTTATATGAATAGCGATGGTAATTAAAAGAGACGAACCGTATCGAAGTAGGTGATTTTCCTATTTAAATTGATTACTTCTAGCGAAATATAATTTATAATTATTTAATTTTAATTGCTCTGATGTAACAAATATAATTTTCCTTTAATAACATTTAAATGAATTGTAATAATAATAAAAATTTAATTATGACTTTAAGGTGTATTGGTTCACCGTTGAATTTGGTCTATGCAAGGAACAAGGTTGTTCCGATGTAAAAGCCTACGGTGCCGGTTTACTATCATCGTACGGTGAATTGTTGCATGCGTTAAGTGAAAAACCAGAATTACGTGCATTTGAACCGGCATCAACAGCCGTCCAATCGTATCAGGATCAGGAATATCAACCAATCTACTATGTAGCCGAATCGTTTGAGGATGCTAAAGAGAAATTCCGCCGTTGGGTATCGGCAATGTCTCGACCATTCGAAGTACGATTCAATCCACATACCGAACGTGTCGAGGTGTTGGATTCCATTGACAAATTGGATACGTTGGTGTCACAAATGAATACCGAATTATTACATTTAACAAATGCTATCGGTAAACTTAAGAATCCCGGTTGTTAAATTCCATCGAATTTTAAAATCGATATATACTTTGTAATTATTATTATTTTATATAATTTTTTATTTATTATTGGACCAAATATTTAATTTTAGCTATTAAGTCGTCTCAGTTAATTTAATTTTAATTATTATCATTTCTATCTATATTATATATTATAATTAATTATTTATATTATTTTATCTATCATTCACCAAACAATAAATTAACATTTTAATTTAAATATTAAAATATGAAAATAATAAAATAATAATCAAATCAATAAGTATATTTAAAAAAGAAAAAAAAGAGTAAAATTGTGATGCCTAAATGTATACTGATATTCGTTGGTTCTGATTTTTGTTGAATTTCTTTTATTAATTAATTAAATTAATTAATGAATTAATTTTCATTCAACAAAACATCCAGAAATCAGGGTAATGCTTTTAAAGAAATGCCAATAAGAAAAATATGACAATATTTCAATCAATATTATTATTATTAAACTTTTTGAAAATCGAATCTTTAAAATTTAAAAAAAAAATTGAAACTCAAAAAAATTCTATGTGATGTTCCTCGTTTTTAATTATTTTTATTGTTAATTTATTTCACAAATTAAAAATTAGAAAAATAATTTAAAAAAAAATTAAATCTTTAAAATATTTTAATTAATATTTTATGTATTTATATATAAATATTATGTACTTCATTTAATAATTAATAAATATATTATTATGTGTATATAATTAATTAATTTTCATTGCCTTTTAAATATTTCGAATTTAAAATATTTTTGGGTTCTGCTAACTAAAAAATTGATTTTATAAATACTTCTAATATATCAAATTCAAATTTATTAATGAAAGATTTAAATAGGCGACGAACTTCTTAAAACTCGTCGTGCTATTTAATGCATCATTGGGTTTAGTAAAGGTTATTAGTATGGGGGTTCTTTTAATTTCTAATCCCAAATTACACCCCTAACTGCCTAACATACCATTTGTAATATTTTCCATGCCAAATCCGAGAAGAATGTATGACTATAATGGAAAGAAGGATATTTCGAAGTTACTCACTGTAATTTTTTTATTAGAGCCCTGAAACTTAGCACATACATTATTAAAGGTTTCTCAATTCGATCTATTTATAGGCTACTATACCTTTCTTGAGAAATTGTCAAGTGACAAAATTTAGAAGTTGAGCAGGGGAGGTAGGTAATGTGATTGAATTACTTTGTACTGGGATACAACACTTTGTTATTTCTGTGCTAATTTTTAAACTAGAGTTCTGAAATTTGGAACAAGTCTTTTAAAGGATGCCCAATTATGAGTTTTCGAATAAATTTAGATGTTTTATAGCGGTGGATGTGCATGATTATTTAATTATACATATCTTGATTACTTAAAATACTATAAATTATAACCCTAGCTGCCTAAAATAATTTATAAATCTAATTAAAAGGTATAATTGTAGACGAGAAAAAGTAGTAAATATTCGATCAAATTTGGCCTAATTTATAAGTAAAAAAAATTACAGGGTAACTTATAAATACTGAGTATATTTTTGATAATATGGCTGCAAGACTATTTCTAATTATAATAAAATTAAATATACATTTTATTACATAATTCTGTTTATTATCATACGATTATTATAGATACATTTTGTCTACATTTTAATAATTAATTGATCCATTTTTACATCTCCTCCTCTATTTTAAATTAAATTTAAACATATCTCTTAATAAATAAATATTTAATTTCATATGAATTTGTTATTAATTAAATATTTTAACAGCAATTTTTTTTTTAATTTGTTTTTTTTTATAAGTATATCACTTGGGAGAGTTTGACATTTATAAGAATAATAGAAAGAATTGAATATTATCTTATGCGAAGAGGCGAATAAATTTTTAAAAGAAGAGAATTAAAATTAAATCTTGTTTATGATCGATGATGAAAGAATAGTTGCCATTTTAAATGAATATAATTTTAAATTTTAAGTAGATTTATCTATTATCTAATGACTATTATCTAGAATTTGTATTGAAATACCTTTCCGATGTTAAATTGCGAGAAATTTATTTCCCTCCAAATTTTATTTTCAATTTTTACCATTCTTAATCTCAAATTCTTATTGTTAATTTATTTTATCAAAAATAGTTTCTGAAAATTTGAAATCTGAAATTTTCAAATTTTATAGATTTTTGTATCAGTTGTTGGAAGTATAAGAAAATTGCGCTTGTTATGTGTGTAAAAATCGTACTAGATTCCGGGTTATTTTAAGATATCGCATGAGTTGCGTTAAATGCGAAGTAATGAATATCCAGTTGTAATTCTAGATAAGAAATAATCACAAATTAAATTAAGCAAATCTTAAATATTGGCGATTTCATAATCGATTTTATTAGGGAAATGTATTGGGTATAATCCCACCAAAAGATATTTATTTAATTAACATTGGATATCGTTAGGGAATCTTTTATAATATTAAGAAATCCCAATTAATTCCTTAAATTGTAAGAAAACATTAAATATTTATTGTAATATAATATGTTTGTGTAATTATGATTTTTTATTGCCCGATATTATAATTAAAATACTAATCCTTCTGCCAAAAGGAGTATCTTATCTCGCATAGTTAACATTCTTTGAAACAGTCTTCGAATAAAATTTATTCGATATAAATATCCTCAATCGGATATGCGGTTTCTATGAATTTCTGATAAAAATGATGAAATGCCCGCCTAAAATAAATAAAATGTTTATAAATTTAGGATTAGAGAAAAGTTACGATTCGGAAACATACCCAACTGCTTCAGCGACGGGTCTTGTTGTCTCTTGACCTTTAAAAACATGGCAAGCAAACCGTTGAACGGTCGGATGTTTAGTGATAAAACCAATGTATCGATGATCTCGAGGATGAAATGCACAAAACGATACATTTTTCAGGGAATAGAAGTAATCGATACAAGCTTTCTTCTTCTCATTAGGCTAAATTATTTAAAATAAATTAATTTGAACAGAAAATAAATTAATCTAATCACCTTTGACTTTGATCGATCAACCATTCTCAGTCCGAGATCCGATATTTCTAATATACAAGTTTGTCCGTTCGGTGAATCCCCATACTGTCCGACAATTTTCCGTACGGCTTGACATACGACACCGGTACCCTTATGGGCCATTGTTTCCACCGATCCCAAATAACCAAGTAGATATCGTTCCTTTTTCACCTTCTGCGCGTTCGGATCAAAGTCATTATAATCCAAATCGACGACATACGCTGATGGAAATATACCCTGTCGACCCGTTCGTAAATTCACCCCTTCGCACCATAAATCATCCGCCTCCTTCTGCACATAGATTGGATCGCCTATCTCCAAATCAATCTCATCGTGATGCCTCGGAATGAATTTATGTAGACCCCGATGGGTCGCTTCTAACATTTCCAATTGACTGAACGGGACACCACCGAAAGCTGGTGGAAATGGGGATTGGGGAGAGATTTGCATTTGTGGTGATAGACTTTTAAAATCGATTGGTGAATGGGCGGTACTGTGACCACTGTCCACATCACCGAAACTATGTAGCCGATCTGAATCTGGACTGTAGTCCTCATCCAATAGATAACCACATTTTAATGCTAATATTGATCGTTGCGGTATCGAACTGCACGAACTAGAATTATGTTGCCGTAAACCAAGCTCATCGGCTAATGATTGTTGACCGTATAGTAGCATAATGGAAGCTAGAAATATTTAAAATATAATTATTTATCGGAATTTCTAACGGACAGAGAATCTCACATTTCTTATTCTTTGGTATTTCTGGTAATTTTCGACGTCGCCGTTCTGGTATGAATGGCAGAGAATTGGTACGTTCCAAATGTATGACCGATTGAATGTCAGTCCGTAGGCCATCGCCAATCTCATCGTCTTCGGCATTGCTGGTATTGGTTTGACCACTTACCGGCAAATTTAAAATGAATTTAGGTGCAGCGGATTTTGTGCAGTCAACTGTCGGGGGCAGGTCGTCTTCCGATGAATCGCTTTTCGATGATGTAAATGAATCATCATCAATGTTCGGAACAAGACTATAAAAAAAGGAATTTTTTTTAATGATTTATGAACACTTAAGATATGTAACCCTGTATTCCTGGATATACGATATAGATTTTGTTGTATATACAAGTCACGTAAAAATGGATTAAAGGGGATTAATATTTATTACTTGCCAACCCCAATTTGGTATAAGGGATGGTTTGTAAGTTTCCTCTAGGGGCTTCTATCGGCGAACTTTTTTTTAGGAAATTAAATTGTAATTACCGAGATTAGCCGGAATTAGCAATATCTGGATTCATATGTACACATTTTCACTAATAATTTTAATTAATTAAAATATAATCTACGAAAATGTAAATTTATATTTTCCCATTTGTATGCAAGGATATCTATGAACCGGATATCTATATAAAACCCTGTAAATATTCGAAAAAAAAATTGAATCCAGAAAACCTATAAATTAAAAGTTGAATGGAAAATCGATTCCGGTTTTCCTTAAACTTTCATTTATACATATACTAAGATATGTTTGTAGGTTGAATTAAATTCAAAATTTGAATATTTAATTAAAATAAAATAAATTCATAAATTATTCATAATTCCACTGTCTCGATATAAAAAAAGGATAAATTCTTACGAATAATATGGAGACGATTCTTTCATATGTTGCGGTACACGCTCGAACACTTTGCGAAATTCTTCAAATTCGGTATCACCCATGATTTTCGTATGAATCGCTCACTATTTAAAAAAACAAAATGTAACTGAAAACTAACTCCTAAATAAGGAGTCTTTATTATCCTTAATTATCCTTTCTTTTCTATATTTGATTATCCTTTCAACTTCTTACTATCGGAAGTAAAATAATTGACAATTCAATACGAGACACTATGAGGACTTTTTATTGATTTTCTTGATATTTTCATTCAGATATTGTAAGGGGTTGGTTGACTTATATGAAAATTGTAGTAAGGGATGGTTAACGTCATTGTAAAAATGGCATGGCATTTAAATTAGGGGAAAATTGATTTTCCTGGGGAAGTTTTCTTTTAGTCGGTCAGGAAAACAACCATTGAAAATGTAGGATTATATTTAAAAGCTTAATGATTATAATTGTATAATGTTAGGGGTTAATTCTAACAGAAATTTAGAGATTAAAATTCACTCGAATTCGAAGCGGTTGATTTTATGAAAATTAAGAAAATTTGATGAAAATTTTAATAGAAAAGAAAATGGGACCGCACTTTTATGTTACAATTTCAGATAAATAGAAGCCGGTTATTAGGCAGACAAATGAGAGTTTTCCGGAAATTTCGGGAGACCCAATTGAGAAAGTTGATTTTTTGCAAAAATTTATTTAACAAAATCTCTTCGTTATTTACTTAATTGGCATTGGAAATAAATTGGTATCATTATTAGATTTTTTGGATCATTATTAGATTAGAGAATTGATGGAAAATCGATCGAATTTATTGAATTTAATACAATTCGATTTTTGACGAGATTTTAAAAATATAAGTTGTGAAGTAGTAAGCCCTGACTTTATATATTGATAGATCATGCAAAGTATCACCTATTTGAATCCAAACATTCATAATTAATCGGATGAAAAGTTGATTCCAAATAAACAAAATAAAATTTGTATCAAAAGCTCTGATTAAACTTTTAGAACTTTTGTCATTTTAATAAAGCTTTTCTGAGAAAGTTTGAAAATTCATCTCGGGAAAATTATTTGACTAGAAAATAGATTCCAATACGTATATCCGAAAATTAAAGCTTTCTGTGAGCTTTCAAATTCATCAAAAGCTTTTAAGGGGAAAATTCAGATTTCATTTATATTTAATGAATCGGAAAAAATGGCTAAAAAAATAATTAAGTAATGTTTTAATTAAAAGCTTTCATCAAACTTTTTGGTCATCAATAAGGCTTTCTTCAGGAAACTTCCAATTTCGTTACAGGAAAATGATTTGGAAAAAAAATTACCTGAAAGAAAAACTTTCCACGGATTTTCTTCCTAACTTGGAAATCTAATGAAGCAGTATTGTTTTCTAATCATCCGATAAATAAATTGAATTATCAAAATTAAAAAATAATCAACTTCCGAATTTTGGTAGGGTTGGAAGTGATGGGACGTGGTAATTTAAACGGTCACTTCACTACGACTAATTCTTTATTTTTAATCAAAATTGCACTCCAACTCCAACGTTGAACTCAAATGAAATTTTATGATTTTTCCTCATTTCCCACTTTTGCCCAATGTTTCAAATCCAACGTTTCAGAATTTTCCCCGAATCAAATTTTTTCCAAATTTACTGAACTCTAAGATTTGGATTTTTTCGTCTGAGCCAAGTTACTCCTCTTAATGATTTTTTAAATGAATAAATTTAATTAATTAAATAAGAAATAATTAAATATGCAACGAACAGTTATTTTTCTAAAGAAAATTTCAATATCAAAATGGTTGATTTTTTAAAAAAAAATCTTCCTAAGAAAAAATATTCGTTTATTACTCAGATATAATTTGGCATGATTAAATTCAAAATTTCTCAGAAATTCATTGGATAACATTTAACAAAAATCGAATGAATTTATTGAGTTTTTTTAGAAGTTGATTTCGACGGAATTTTTAAAATATATGTTGTGAGGTGACCCCTAAAGTAGCTCAAGAATTGGTTTTTCCCAATATCCAGAAATCGGTGTTTGGTTTAGCACATGAAGTGCCTTGGAAAAGAATTCAAGCCAAATTCAGAGGATAAAAAAAAATTTGAAATAAAAAATTGTGTACAATTAAACTTGCGATTCAAATTTCTTAGGAGAGATATTGAGGAAAATTTAAGGAAAAGAAGAGGGAAAGTCGATAAAATTCAGAACAAATTTAGGACTCAACGCCCAACTTGTTCTTGGAATTTTCCCAACATTCTACTACTTCGTACACATCTCATTCAGGATTAATCTAAGGATGCGGAATTAAATCTGAATAATTTTTGATAAAATTTAGTTAAGGAATTTTTTTTGAAAAGAAAATCACCAAACCTTCGATTTTATAGGGTTTGTGTGACAGTTTCGAGAAAATTTTAAATGTTCGGAAAATTCTACTACGGAATTTGAAAATCTGTACAATCTGTATCAAAATCTGTATAAATTACTGATTCCAATCATTTCTTTGCAGGTCAGGAGTAATGGACCGACATTTTTTATCCAACCGAAATTACGCTAATAAAGAACAAAAAATTATAATTATTACAATAAATATAAATAGACTTTTAATAAATTATTATTATTAAAATTATATAAGAAATAATTAAAATTAATTTTAACAAATTTTAATAAGTAAAAATGGTAAAAATAATTTCCAAAAAATAAACTAAAAATCCAATATAGAAAAGGTGGTTAACAGACGAATGTGACAACATTTTTCGAAGAGATATTTCATTTAATCTTATTAAAAACCCCTAAATTACGCAAAAATCCAAACTAGAATCATGGTGTTCCCCTTATAACGACGCCTATAAAATCAGGGTGTCGATTTTTTTGAAAAAGTTTGTTTCATGATTTCCTCATTGTGTCTTTAGGTTTAATTTCCTATAATCAGATTTTCCGGTTCATGAAGAAAATTTCCTAGAAATAAAAATTTTTCACAAAACTGTCAGAAAAATACTATAAAATCGACCGATAGAAAAAAAGAGTAATTTTTTCAAAAATTTTAGTTAACAAATTCTCATTGTTAATTATTTAAAAATATTTTGGAGTTATTGGATTAGTAATCTTTAAAAAAAAAATTTTCTTCAAAATTCTTAGTAAAATTTGGAATGAAAATCGATCGATTTATTGGGTTACAAGTCGATTTTTGAGGCGATTTAAAAAATATATGTTGGGAGGGGACCCTCTGTCTGTAAGGTATTGATAAATCACTCAAATCAATCCCTATTTGAATCAATTTCGAAATAATAAAATAATAAGGTTCTCTGAAAATTATACGGATTCTGCTGAAAAAAAATCGCTGTTACCTGTTGTTTTTTATATTTACCCCTAGAAAATCAGGATGTTAATTTTTTTAAAAGTTTGTTCTACAACTTATTCTTCTGTACCGTTAGCTTTAATTCTGCATCATTAAATTTTACGATTCAGTAACAAAATTTTCTAGAAATTTAAGTCTCTCACTGTCAGGGAAATTCTATGGATTTCGATTCATTTTAAAAATATTTTTGTGGAATAACCCTAAAAATCAAATTTTTTTAAATTATTTTTTAAAAATTTTTGAGTTTTTAAAATTTTTTTTTTGAGAATAGAGTATTTTTGAATTATTTTCTGAACAAAATTGTGATCCTACCAATTTAATTTTTATTTGATGGAGAATATACGAGGCTATTTGGCAATAAAGGGTATCCCCAATTTTCCCACTTTCCGATTTTCCACATTTGTTTGTGTGAACATCAATCGAATAGCTTCAGCTTTTTTTTTATCTAATATAATTAAACTCAATTTGGAAAACCTCATCTTGTTTTGAGATAAAAAATTTGAAAATGATCTAATCGGGGGTATAATTTTAACCTGTATTGGGTTTAATGGGTATTAAATTAAAATTACACATAATTAGTATAGCCAATATGAAAGCAAGTTCTAAGACGACCATCTTTGAATAATCTCGCATCTAATAATTCCCAGAAGTTGAGAAGGGGTATTAGAAAAGAAGATCTATTTATTAAGCAATAAAAATAAAATTTTTAAGAACTCTTGATATACTGCCTTGAATTTCGATAAATAAGTACCACTACCCTCAAATGTTTCTAGAGTCTACCACTAAAACCCGGCTATTAATGGACATTCTTAAACGATTTTTTTTTAATAGACCGTAAAGTAAATAAAATTGATGAGAATTTCCTTTATAGATTTGCTTTGGGGATTTTCTTTATAAATTTTCTTGTGGTTTGGGATTCTAGAAAGAATATTGATATCCTTTTATATATTTGAAATCAATGCACTTGACCTACTTCCTCTATAATCTATACGGTTTGATTTATTTAATTTTGTTATTTGTTAGAAATGAATGCATCCTTTTCGAAAGGATAAATTATCTCTATGATAAATGATCAAAAATAAATTATCGTTTTACAGAATAATACAAATGTATACTTCCATTGATAGAAACCCGTTAACAATAATTAGGATGACCTTGTAAAATTAATAAGAATTTTAATCCATTCCCCATCCTGAATAAATTTTTATTAAATTTTTTAAATTGACTCGCCCTGTAATATTACTGATGCAACAAACTGTTGATTTATAAGTATAATCTCTACTATCCCAAAGGATGGATATTGGGGGTATACATATATCCTTTATCGCCGGTACGGCAATATTACCCAACATTTGTTAAATATAATAGAATAGATATGCGGGTATATTACAGATTGGATATGATAACTAGGCAACTTTCATTTTATTTATTGTTCTGACATTAACATCAATGAATTATTCAAATATACCATCCAGCAATAGTTGGTATTTATACCATTTATATCTTATGGGTTTGAAGTGGATACAATGGCTATCTACTAATGGGACTTTTGTGACGTATTTCGAAGTATAGTAGAGTAGGAAAATATTCCATTCATTAATATAATGTGAACATCCAACAGAAAAGTGACTAGTTTTTTCTTGCTTCACTTTAACTTACCTCTCAAGACATCTAAATATTTCGCTTATCTAAATAAAAACTTAATAATCATAATAATCAAATTTTCTAAAAATCATAAATTAAGCCAGAAATTGTACAGATAAATTTCATTAAATTTAAAGGTAACAATTTGCTACTGCGTTAAGTCTTAACCTAGAGTACTCAAATTTTCTTACAAATATTCTTAAAGCCTTCATAATTTAACCTCTAAACAGATTATTATACCTTTCTTAAGGAATTTTCTAGAAATGAATTTATTATCTGAGACGTCTTATTATATATTTGTTCATTATCGCTAACAACTTTCTCATTAACCGTCTTAAAAAACCCACTTACTTAAACGGTTTTCTCATTGATGTTTCTTCATTTAATTAATTATTGATTGCCGAAGCATGTCATTTTCCTAATCATTTATATACGATTAAGAATGAAGATAATTCTCTGAATGATAAAGTTAAATTTTGCTTCCTATCAACACTGATGCAACAGTTAATTTTATCTCTGAAATTTGAAGATAAATAAAGTTTCTTATTCATTGATAAAAATTTAACTTCGTCCTCTTTCCCAGAAATCTTTCCGCTATCCTATGAATATATTCTCTATTTTCCCAAGCACTTGTAAGTGTTTATCTAGATACTAAAAATGTTATTTTTCACACACATTATTCATTACTCCTTGTTCGGCAAATATACCATTTTTCCTCGAAACCTACATGAGAAAATTTTCTTTGTGAAATCAATATATCAGAAATAATATTTTAAGTATAATGGTTGACCGAACTATGGTTTAGAAGGAAATGTGGAAAATCACGACTTCCAATTATAATGGGTTTTCTAATATTTTCTATTTTCTATCATTTACCAATGCTAAAGCAAACCATTAAACAATATCATCCTGATTTTATTTGATTCAACCAATCAAGTAAAACTCTATGGATATTATTTCATTCCAAAGTATCCATCCCGCTACCCAATCCACAAAAATCATCGTATCATTCGTGATTTTCTTATGATTTTGATCCTTTTTCTTCTCGTTTTAGTTAAAGCGTTTAACGTCAAATCGAATTAGTATAGTGGAGGGTTGGTTTTTCTTTCCATGAGGGAGTTTTATTTTTCCTATATAAGAAATCCGGTATAAAAGGACTGATAACTTGTTGAATCGGTTACAGTTTTAACGGTTCTATTGATAACGATACAACAAATCGTTTTTAAGTGGAAGGAAAAGGAATTTTTTTTCCTAGTGGTTTCTTAGTAAAATTATTAATTAAGTAAATTATTTCAAGGAATCAATTTTGAATAGTGGCAAAATAACAAACCAAACTATTTTAAGTCGGACTGAGAAAAGGATTTATGGATATAATTTTAATATACAGTTTTCAGTGGACACTTTTAATAGAATTCGATCTGATATGATTGCCGTATAAAAGGGATTTAGATTTTTTTATTTCAAGAAGAAAATTAAATGGACTTTAATACAGGATGAATCCATTAACGGAAATATAAGATCTTATTTAGAAAACTTAATTTTAATCTAAAGCCAATAGCCCTGGAAATAAAATTCTCTTTAAATCCGAGAAATAATTCCGGATACATTCTCCAATTTCCTTCATACATTTTCTCCATAGACTTGAATTTGAATTTGAGACGAATCTGAAGCAACTCAAATATTATATTGCGTTTATATCCTTAGATTAAGATTAAATAAAATGTTAAAAAATATTCGAAATCGAATTAAAAATTGATGAAGTCATTAAATTTGAAGTTAAGTCAAAGAATTTGATTGGAATTTTTTTCGGTGTATTCTATTGGCCAACCCCCATTCTTTAATAAGATATACTAGATTTCTCCTTTCTAAATCACCCTCGATCATTAAAATCTGATGGGTAATTTTTTTTCTACGAATTTTACAAACTTGCTATGTTCGCGAATTTTATTAAAATATCGATTCGCACCTTTATGATAGCCCGACTAAAATTCGAGGATTGATTTTTTTTTTAATTTTGAGAATTTAATTTGTTCAATATTCATTTAGAAACAATTTTACGTAATTCGATTATCCATCTCCGAACGAAATATGTGGGAAATTTCGTATATCTCCAGAACGGCCCAAGAACTTTGGAAATGACAAGTAATTTTCTTATTTCTCAAAAATCGGTGTTTGACATCATTTAGAAAATATGAATTGTGGGATAACCCCTTAAGATTTTTATGTTAATAATTTTAATGGAAATTTTTAAATATTAAATTATCCACGAAATTATACACATTTCTTTCTAAAGTGGAGATTAAAAAATTTTGCTCGATGGGAAAACTAACCTACATTTTGGGGTTTTATTTTCTTGAAATTTGAATTTTTAATAATTATAATATTTAGGTGAACTGTAGGTAATATTGTAGTCAGTGTAGTTTGGTAAAATTTTGCGAAAAAGACCTGACCGTTTTAGAATTTTAAATTTAGATACCGAAAATTGAAAATTCTATTTGTGGGAGATCCGTTCCTTGTTGCTATTTCGTAAATATAATGATAAGTTTAGACTAATATATTTCAAAAACGCATTGGTCAAATTAAATGAAATTTTATATATTATGTTACCAAAAGTAGTAGTTGGGCTGGTATAATTTTGGTGAGATTCTCTGCTACAGTTTTTTCGTTCGACAATTTCAAATTCAGACGTCCCAAACCCCAAATTCTATTTATGAGAGAACTGTACTTTCTTTCTTGGAAATGTAACGATTTCTTAAAATCGTTGTATTTCACGAATGCATCGGTGAAATTACCTGAAATTTTGTGCATTATATTATGAGAAGTAGTAATGATCGGTTCTTACCGTTTCAGAATTTCTAATTCATCTATACCAAATGACAAGAAATGTAACGATCTCCTTAGATTCATATATTTCAAGAACGTATCGGTGAAATCAATTGAAATTTTACATGTTATGTTATCGAAAGTAGTAGTTAAGCTGGTATAATTTTGGTGAAATTCTCTGCTACCGTTGTTCGGTTCTAGATTTTCAAATTTATATGTCCCAAATCCCAAATTGTATTTATCGGAGATTTGTTTTTTATTGCAATTTCGTAAATGTAATGATAAGTTTAGACTAATATATTTCACAAACACATTGGTGAAATTGAATGAAATTTTATATATTATGTTACCAAAAGTAGTAGTTGGGCTGGTATAATTTTGGTGATATTCTCTGCTACAGTTTTTTCGTTCGACAATTTGAAATTCAGATGTCCCAAACTCCAAATTCTATTTATGAGAGAACTGTACTTTCTTCCTTGGAAATGTAACGATTTGTTATAATCGATGTATTTGACGAATACATCGGTGAAATTAATTGAAATTTTGTGCATTATATTACGAGAAGGAGTAGTCAGGCTGGTATAATTTTGGTGAAATTCTCTGAATCGGTTCTTACCATTTCAGAATTTCTAATTCATCTATACCAAATGACAAGAAATGTAACGATTTCCTCAGATTCATATATTTCAAGAACGTATCTGTGAAATCAACTGAAATTGTATATGTTATGTTATCGAGAGTAGTAGTTAAGCTGGTATAATTTTGGTGAAATTCTCTTCTACCGTTCTTCCGTTCTAGATTTTCAAATTTATATGTCCCAAATCCCAAATTGTATTTATCGGAAATTCATTTTTTATTGCTATTTTGTAAATGTAATGATAAGTTTAGACTTATATATTTCACGAACACATCGGTGAAATTGACTGAAATTTTGTGAATTATATTATCGAAATTATTAATTGGAGTGGTATAATTTTGAAGAAATTCTGCGAGACGCATCTTAGGTTTTAGCAGTCAAGAAATTCAACTTGTCCCACAACTTGTGATGTCTTATTTAATCCATTTGTTCCGATATATTCAAGTCGCATGTTCATTATCCTTGGCAGGAGAGTCAGGATAAGCCATGGGAACCTTATACCATTAACCTTTTTTGGTTAATATTAAGTATTCCCTCCAGAAAGATAAAAAAAAATTGTCAACCCTCTACTATGCTCATACTCATAGATACTCAAACTGGTAGCAGGAGGAACATATAAATTGCTCACAATAACAAACCCGCTGTACAATTTCCCCTAATATTACTATATCCAATCAAATAACTAACTAAAAAGTACAGTTGATTCCAAAATATCTCGAACAAGAAACATAAAATGAGTGGTTCCGGTAAAGGTCTATTGGGACTATGGTTGTATCGAAGCGGTGAACAGGAATGGGCGGTAAAAGAAGGTAGTCCGCTACATCATAATAAAAGCAATGAATTCGTTTTGGTATAAGATTTATTTTTGATATTAAAATTAAGAAATAAAAAAAAATCCATTGACCATAGGAAAAAGAGCCGCCGAAAGAAAACTTTGAGCAGGAACCAACGTCAACTGATCGAACATCGATAATATTCACGTTGAACAATCAAGTTGGCGGTCTGGCTAGAGCGTTACAAGTGTTTCAGGAGCTAGGAATTAATGTGTTACATTTGGAAATTCAAAATTCGAATGGAACCGTTGATAAGGTTGATCGGTCAAAACTTTGATATTTAATATTTTGAAAGTAATATTTTTAATAGGCTGACGTACTCGTTGACATTGAATGCGATGCTAAATATTTGGATAAAGTTATACGGTTACTGAAACGTGAAGTACAATCGGTTAATTATGCGACAACTCAAAAGGGTGAAGATTTTCCACCACCAACTCCACTGTCAGCTTGCGCTAGTTTCGGTTAAATTTGAATTTTTACGTCAATTTAACGTCATTTTGACAATTTTTTGTCCTTCCCCCTCATAGATTTTGGTGAAATGCATTGGTTTCCCCGGAAAATATCCGATATAGATAACGCCCAGAATGTTTTAATGTATGGATCAGCATTGGACGCTGACCATCCTGGTTTTAAGGATCCGGTGTATCGTAAGCGTCGAGAACAGTTCACAGCAATAGCAAACGCTTACAAACAGTACGTAGAATTTTAATTTAAAATACATATTTTTAAACAGCTGCTTTTAATTTAGCGGAAATCCTATTCCGAGAGTTCAATACACCGCTGAAGAGATAAAAACTTGGTAAAAAGATATAAATTTCATTTATTTCTTAAAAAATAATTTTCTTAAATTTAGGGGTGTGGTTTTCCGTGAACTCCACAAACTGTACGTCAATCATGCCGTACCCGAGTATATGGAAAATTGGCCGCAATTGGTTAAATACTGTGGATATCGTGAAGACAATCTCCCGCAACTGGAAGATGTCAGTCATTTTCTGAAACGAAAAACTGGTTTCCAACTACGTCCAGTTGCCGGTTATCTATCACCAAGAGACTTCCTCTCCGGGTTGGCATTTCGGGTGTTCCACTGTACTCAATATATCCGACATTCATCTGATCCATTTTATACCCCCGAACCGGATTGTTGCCACGAACTACTCGGCCATATGCCACTTTTAGCCAATCCAAGTTTCGCTCAATTCTCACAAGAAATTGGATTAGCTTCGCTAGGTGCCACAGATGATGATATCGATAAAATTGCTACATTATATTTTTTCACTGTTGAATTCGGTTTATGCCGTCAAACTGACAATACATTTAAAGTATACGGTGCCGGTCTACTATCTTCAGTGGCCGAATTACAACATGCCATTACAACACAGTCAAAAATAAAACGGTTCGATCCGGATGTTACATGTCGCGAGGAATGTATTATAACAGCCTATCAAAATGCTTACTACTACACGGATTCATTTGAAGAGGCGAAGGATCGGATGCGGGAATTCGCCGCTTCGATTCAGCGACCATTTGGCGTACGATACAATCCATACACACAATCGGTTGAGGTGTTATCGAACGCTAAGCGAATAACAGCTGTTGTTAGTGAGCTGCGTGGTGATTTGAGTATCGTATCGGCTGCTTTGAAGAAGGTGTCCGCACTCGATAGTGATTTGGATGTCGATAAAATTACAAAGTTACTTCAGACCTCTTGTCAGGTGGGTTAAATATTAAATCAATTAATATAGTTTCTTTTTAAATTTTATGTATTATTAGGTTTGTGATCGAAGCCCAATCAGCCCAGATTCAGATAGTTCACAGGAGAAAATTCCGAATCCCATTGATGAAGTTGTTGAAAAATGAGACGTCAATATTTATTGAATTTGTTGTAAAGAGACCCTAGATTAAAATTATATGAAATAAAAGATTATTAAAATACTTGGTATGGCAATGTTCTGAATGCCCTGCATAAGACTAAACCGATTTTTATTATTCAAATTAGGCCAAACCATCCCAACCAGTTTCTCTTAAATGGAAAGTATCTAAGCCTGAGAAAGATTTAATTCCAAAATGTATTCCAAGAAATCCAAAATTTCGAACCGCGACTCCCTAAATATAAAATATGGGGTTATTTTCATCTCTTGGTTATTATGAAGGATGCATTCGAAGACCAGAATTAAAATAATTAGGATGTCTCGTGAGCCTAGTATTGGTAGAAATTTCAGAAATTCTGTTCCTAAAAATCCAAAAAAATTCGGCGGTATTTCGTAAATAATTTCTTAAAATTTACAAACTTTTAATTTTATTTATTTGGTATTAATTTATAATATTTCATTTATACTAAGTATTTTTTCTTCAATAACATAAATTAAATTTTGAAATTCATAATTTTCAAAAATAAAAATAAAAAAAATAATAAAAAAAACAAAATGTCGGCAATTAAGTAACAGTTTTCAATTATTTAATTTCCTTTTCCAAGTCAAAAATGGTACATTAAATTTATTTGCAAAATAAATGCCATTAATTAAATTAAATTAATTAATTTTATTTTAAAGGCAGTGAGATAGGTCCCGTCCCTAGAATTAATTCTAATAAAAATATTATTCGAAAACAAAATGGTGGAATGCGGTCGGTCAAAATGGAAGCAAACAATTAAAAAAAAAAAAAATAACGGACAAATGTCGGAAAAAAAATAAATACGAGAAGGAAATGAAGGGAGGGAAAAATTAAGAAAATGGATTGGACTATTAACATTTAGCATTCGGTGCCCGTGGCCGACAAACTTTACTCGGACCATTTTCACCGTATACCACATTACACGAGAACGTGAAATAACCGCAAGTTGACGATTTTGTGTAATAGGTTGATTCGAAATTTTTATCTTTAACCGGTGGTGTTTTACTGGTATCCATACTACCGGTAACCGATTTCGTTACTGTTACGTATGAATTTGGCGTACGAACAATTTCGTTATCCTTATCTAAATGTTTCGATTGTAAATTTCTGGTTGATAGCCGCTTGTCGTCAATCGCCTTCCCTTTAAATCCTTCCGGTACCGGTTCGGTATCCGAATGGATATCGGTTTTACCATTTTGTTTTTGTGTCAATTTATAATTTGACGTATTGATGGCTGTTACTTGTTTTTGGGTTGGCGTTGATTGGGTGTATGTTCTCGGTGGTAGTGTCGTTGATTTTACCACCGGATCCGATGTTTTACTATCTTTTTCTAATTTACTTGATTTCGATTCTAAATTACCACTCAATTTTGATGGTGGCTCCTCGTATTCTTCCTCCCCATAATCTTCGTCATCCTCATCGTATTCGGCTTCGTCAATTGTTGTTGAGCCGGAGCTAGGCGAGAAGGCCACTGTAAGAGAGATATTTTTTTTTACAGTAAATGTTTAATTAAATATTCCGGAGATAAATTACCGGCCGTTTGTTGGGATGTTCTCAAACGTAAATCGCTAACATTTGATATATCGCTGGTAGCCGGTACAGCACCCGAACCAGAGTACCCAGATGGGACACCATTCTCGCTGTAAAAAAAATATTGGAGATATTATTTAATTAGAAATGTATGTCAAGGCCACATAATTTTATTGATAATTTAAAAATGTCACGTCCGGTTTAATATTTTTTTTGGCAGATAAGAAATTGAGGTCATCAAAATTAGATAGATTTATTGCGTAGTTCTATGACTTAAGAAATTACAAAATCGGACTTAACTGTATTTTCGCAGACAATTGACATACACTTTTGAGTACTAGAACTAAAGTGGAAGAACGCCCAGAGAATGGCAGGTTTTACTAAACGCTGATATTACAAATTATGATCAGGGTTCTAAGCAATTTTCCCTGTTCATTGTGGCAAATGCCGGTGCAAATTGAAACCGTCTGCAGCTGACAAAAAGTCAGTAGGAGTTAATTTTCCGTTGACGTAATAATATTATATTAAATAAATAAATAAATAATAAAGGATAACTCCAATAATTTATTAAAGCAGCTAAATCTTATTAAATCTACGAATTAAAATACTTTTCCTTCCAAAGCCCAGTCTTTTACCTATAGCCGCCTGTCACTTTACCGAACTGCCCGATCGATTGGAACAACTTCTTGTTCCGTTCCCGATACGAAGCCACCTGTTCCTTAGTACCTGATGCAGCTTGGGCTGCACCATGATAGGAGATTCCATATCTGAAATAAATTGAATTTAAAACAATAAAAAATGCGTTTTACTTTAAAATTACTTAAAGTTCCCATTTATCTGTGATTGCGATTGACCGGTAAAGGAGCCAGCTTGAGCTGACGCCTGTCCCCCGCCATTAAATATATTATTCTGTTCCTCGGCGGTTTCACCTTGCGGCCGGAAACCGATCTGAGCTTGCGATGACGTTTGACCAGGTCCACTACTTTGCGCATCGGCCAGTCCCCCCTTTTCATTAGCATGCACTTCTGATTGACTTTGATGTTGAACACCACCGCTTTGTGATGAAGCGGATGTGCCACCCGTTTTAGAGTTGACTTCAACTTGTGATTGGGATTTACCGGCACCGCCAGTACCTTGCGCTGAACTTAAAGCTCCCTCTTTATTACCGCTTACCTAAATGAAAAATGTTCCTTTCAATTCCATTTTACTCGATATATGAATTTACCTGTGATTGAGCAGATCGATCCTTATCAGAGGTTTGAGCGTTTGCTGAAAATGAACCGGTACCGGTATATGTACCCTGAACTTGGGTTTGCGCCGTTCCACCATTTTTCGTACCCTGCGCACTTGCCAGCGCCTCACCATTCTTCACCGATGTTTCGGCTTGTGAGAATGAGTCATCATCACCGACTCCGGCCGTTATAACCTGTGGACCGGGAACGATAAGATTTCCGGGTGCTGTTATATATCGGCCATCTCTATCAACAACATATCTACCAGTTTCACCGGTTCCACCTGTTCCACCTTGTCCACCTGGTACTAATCCCCCACCAAGTGTACCCCCTCCCAAACCTACACCTGGACCAATCCAATTTGGATATGGAATATTACTAACTCCTTGTGGCGGAAGATATCCACCGGGTATAGGTGTAACACTACCAGTTCCGACAACTGAACCGGTTCCTGCTCCAGTTGGAACGTTGTTATAGCTTGGACTTGGTGGGAAACCACCAGTACTACCACCACCTGATGGGACCGTTACCCCTCTTCCGGTATAAAAACCTCCCGGAACTGTTCCCGGAGTTGTTCTGTATCCGGTATCTGGATATCCAGTACCTGTTCCACCACCTCCAATTGGAATTGTTCCAACGCCACTCGGTTGATATCCGGTTGGTTGCTGTCCAATACTAGATGGTACGCTTCCGATTGGAATCGTTCCACCACCACCACCACCTGGTTGATATCCAGTTGGTTGTTGCCCCACCGTAGTTGGGAAGCTTCCTACACCACCTGGTTGATACCCGGTTGGTTGCTGACCAACAGTAGATGGGAAGCCTCCGATTGGAACTGTTCCAACACCACCTGGTTGATATCCGGTTGGTTGTTGTCCAACCGGCGATGGGAAACTTCCAACACCACCCGGTTGATATCCGGTTGGTTGTTGTGCAACAGTGGATGGTAAGCTTCCGATTGGAACTGTTCCAACAACACCCGGTTGATATCCGGTTGGTTGTTGTCCAACCGTAGATGGGAAACTTCCTACGCCACCCGGTTGATATCCGGTTGGTTGTTGTCCAACAGTGGATGGTAAGCTTCCGATTGGGACTGTTCCAACACCACCCGGTTGATATCCGGTTTGTTGTTGTCCAACCGTAGATGGGAAACTTCCTACGCCACCCGGTTGATATCCGGTTGGTTGTTGTCCAACAGTGGAAGGTAAGCTTCCCAGTGGAACTGTTCCCACACCACCCGGTTGATATCCGGTTGGTTGTTGTCCAACAGTGGAAGGTAAGCTTCCGATTGGAACTGTTCCAACACCACCCGGTTGGTATCCGGTTGGTTGTTGTCCAATATTAGATGGTACGCTTCCAACTGGACTAGTTCCAACACCACCTGGTTGATATCCAATTGGTTGTTGCCCAACACCACTACCTGTTCCAATATTATAACCAGGTGAATAAGATCCTGTTTGTCCCGGCCCTGGTTGTACGAAAGCTGGTAACGATGAGATTGGTTGGGCGCCAATTCCGGTATCCGTTCCACCGCCACCCGGCTGTTGATAGATTGGATAGGTTTGACCAGGTTGTCCTGACCCTATACCAGATGGATACTGACTACCCGTTGGCTGTTGACTGATAACAGAAGGTTGTTGAACAATTGCCGGTAAAGAAGATATGGGTTGAAATTGTCCCGCACCTCCAGTCCCCGGTTGGCCACTACCAGCTCCAGTATATTGTCCTGGACTTGTTATCGGATATTTTCCAGTTCCAGTCCATCCTGGTTGACCTGCGGTCGATGGAGTTCCACTACTTGTAAAACCGGGCTGTCCTCCAACTGGATGTTGGCCTGTAGGTATCCCGGGACCAGACGGATATATTTGTCCAACTCCACTTATACTTGTTGGCCGCTGATCAGGTCTAGTGCCATCTCGGTATGTATCACTAACTCCTGGCCGGCCAACAGATTTATCAATATCAATAGCTGCTTGATCGGGTCTTAAGGAGTCGCAACGAACTAAGCATAGCCCAGGTGGCATCCGTAAAATATCTCTTAAATTAACGTAAAGATCTGAAGTACCATCTGGTCTCCTTGCAACACCAGTTTGACTTGTTAGATCATCCGGACGTCCGCCTTGTCCGTTATAGCCACCTGTTGGTCCGGTGTATCGATCTCCACGACCATCTATGCCAGGTTGATCTACGGTTTGTACCGTTCCGGTTCCATAAGGAGTTCCAGGTTGACCTGGCCCACCAGATTGTCCCGGTTGAATGTAGTTTCCATTACGGTCTATTCCTGGACTTGGTCTACCGTTTCCTTGACCACCTGATTGCCCATTAAATCCTCCGTTGCCTTGACCAATTGTACCACCTTGCACGCCGGGTGGACCATAGATATTTCGTCCATCTGTTCCTAAACCTGGTTGGCCAGATGGTCCCGAAGGACCTTGTCCTTGCCCACTATCAGTTTGTTGTGCCCAACCTCCACCTGGTTGACCCGATGAACCCGAAGGGCCTTGCCCCTGTCCACTATCTGTTGGTTGTCGCCAACCCACACCTGGTTGGCCGGATGGTCCCGAAGGGCCTTGACCTTGTCCAATATCTGTTGGCTGTCTCCAATCTGGGCCCAAAGAACCTTGTCCCTGTCCACCATCTGTTGGTTGTCTCCAACCTACACCTGGTTGACCCGATGGACCCGAAGGACCTTGACCCTGTCCACTATCTGTTGGTTGTCTCCAACCTATGCCTGGTTGACCCGATGGACCTGAAGGGCCTTGCCCCTGTCCACTATCTGTTGGTTGCCGCCAACCCACACCTGGTTGGCCGGATGGTCCCGAAGGACCTTGTCCTTGCCCACTATCGGTTTGTTGTCCCCAACCTACACCTGGTTGACCCGATGGACCAGAAGGGCCTTGACCTTGTCCAATATCTGTTGGCTGTCTCCAACCGACACCTGGTTGACCCGATGGACCTGAAGGCCCTTGCCCTTGTCCACTGTCTGTTGGTTGTCTCCAACCTACTCCTGGTTGGCCGGATGGCCCTGAAGGACCTTGTCCTTGTCCACTACCTACTTGTTGTCCCCAACCTATACCTGGTTGACCGGATGGAGTTGAAGGAACTTGTCCTTGTTCACTGCCTGTTGGTTGTCTATATCCAGGTGGATAGGTACCACCATTTCCCGTTCCTGGCAATCTTTGACCATCACCTGGCTGTAAAATTAGATTTTGTGCTGATCCTAAACCATCACCGGTTCCTGGTCTAATTGGTCGTCCGAATGCATCGTAAGTCTGTTGGCCGTTCTGTCGTTGGTTCTGTGTCGTACCAGTCGAAGTACTTCGTAATGGATCTGGGCTCCCAGCACTATGATCTGAGAATTAAAAATGTCCTTTCATTCCGAAAATTGAATTATATTGGTCGATTAATGTTTTCTTTACCGTAATTATATTGAGCAGTGCCGGGCTGTCCAAAACAATCACCGCAATCACCGGATGATTGACTTTGAGCTTGGCCCATACCATTTGAGCCGACTTCGAATAAGAATAATTAGTTGAACGTTTTGAATGATTTTAATAATCTAGAACTTACCAACTGTAGCCCTAGTACCCTGAACCGTTACTTCTGCATCCGCTTTACCTTCATCATTTGACCCACCAAAATTTAAATATTGTGATTGGGTTTGTCTGTGAACAGATGAAATCATGGAATAGATTTTGATATTCAGAGAAATTTAAAGGACTTACGATCGTCGTCCAAAATCGCCTCGCCGAAAACGTTTTGTGTTTTCTACGGTTAAGTCCTCGGGGGTGTCCAAAATTGAATTTGGGTCAATCGATCGTTCCTACCGTGTGAAAATATTAGTTTTAATCAATCCAATTAAAAAAATTGATTTATCGTAACGGTTTTTTCGGTCCCTCCCAAACATACGGCCTATCATTATGAAATATTTTGTTATGCACAAAGAAAATTTAAATAACAAATTATATTCTTTGATTAGCAAACTCTGTTCATTTCAATTTCTAGTTCAACAGAATTGTTGATTAGACGTTTGGGAAAAAAAAAAATTTACAATTCGACCGATTTTTTCGAAGGCCCCAATTTAAGAAAATGTGATTTCGATTATCTTAAGTATAAAAATGCGTGTTTTTTTTTCTTCTTTTTTATTTTAATGGAATTGTATAATTTAATTCAATGTTTTCTTATAATTTCCTTAATTTTTTGTTAATCTGTCTTAACTATAAATCTGTACGTTACATACAATAAAGTATCAGTTTAATGGGAAACAAGTTCATTTCAGGGGTCACATTTATACGATATTAGTACAGAATTCACGCTTTTAAGTATAGTGGAAGTACTTGAATTTAATGATGTATGAAGTTCCTCTTACAAGTACAACTGTATTGTCTATTTATTCTTAAGACATATTCATATATAAAGACGAACACTTTCGATTTTCAACAACTCAATGAAGATCGGGTTCGATGAGAGCTCTTTGAAATTTTGTTGTTCTAGGTTTTTTATGATAAGAAAATCAATTGATTGAAAATCGATGATTCAGATGCCTTAGAAAATTAATATTATATTTAAGAAAAATGTACTGTAATTTCGATGAATAAATTTTAAGAAATAAAATACCTAAAGTCTTATTTTATAAACTTACCGGTATAATTGCTCCTTGGGAAATTGCAATAACTACTGTTATCAAAGCCCAAATTATGGGCTTCATTTTAAACCCCTGAAATAAATCGAATAAAAGGGTAGAAATTAATTTAAATTTATATATAAGTTGATGGTGCTTCTGAGGTGCTACACAGAGAAAAATCTATTCTCAAAATCGGATGTCAAGAAAAACGTAGCTGAAAACAACAATTTTCGTAATTCGAATTTTCGAATTTCGAAATAAAAATTTTCCGTTCAATTTGTTGTAAATAAAATAAATAAATAAATACATTGGCAATAACAAAAATGAGTTTTTAATAACAATTACAAATATAAAAATTTTTATAGAAATTAAAATCGAGAGTTTTCGGCATAAGCGATAAAATCCAGTTGGGTTGGTCGAAAAATTCGATTTTTTTTTTCTGCATGGATTATTTATAATTATCATCAATTAATTATAAAGTACATATTTTCAAAAATATTCCCTCAAAATTTCATGAAAATTGGAGCGCTGGTTCTAAAGATATACTCTATTCTACAAGTATATTAATTGAGGGAAAATAATTTTAACTATTAAAAAAGAATGAAGTCGAAATTTTAAAAGCGATTATCTCAGAACCAATTTTTAGAAGAAAGGTGTCGGTGGCCAACATTTCTCCAAAAGAATTAGACAGATCAATCCATCACAAATTTTGTACGATTATTTCTAATTTAATTGAGCTGCGCCTGAAGGACGGATTTTTAATTCCGTTCATTTTTTAAAATTCGAAACCAAAATTTCACCACCTCAAAATTCCGAATTTTTAGTAAATATCTTGTAATTTTGCTAAAAATCAAAATTTCTCAAAATCCTTCGCTCAGGCCCTCAACAAATCAATCTAATCTAATCTTCTTTGGTTTGGATTTCAAATAAGCGGTTCAAAAAATATAGGTAGTTACGGGACAATGTAGTTGGGTAACTAATTAACTATATGGTCTCCTTATAACGAAATTCTATTTTTTCATAAACCTAGGTCACACGTGACATTTTTTGGCATTACCATTTTGGCAATTTGGACGAGGTTCTAAGTATTAAATTTAAATTAATTTTTCATTAATTAATAAATGAACTTGGTAGGTTTTCTTTTTTTTTGTCTTGCAAAATTGTATTCCAGATTTTTTTATTTTTTATCTGCGTTTTGAAAAAATATTAATTTCCATAAAAAATGAGGTAAAAGTGTACACACAAAAAAATTGTTTGAAAAAATTGTTGAACAATTCGATTTGGGAAGATAATAATAAATTTTTTAAGGAAATTAAGTTTTTTAAGGATGATGGAAGAATTCTATAAAATCCGATATTCTATATCCGATATTCTATAAATAAATTTCTGAAAATTATTTTTCCTAAAAATTCGATTTTGGACGGGATTTTAAAAATAGATGTTGTGATGGGACTCCATAGTCTTATAGTCTTAATAAATCACTCCCATTCATCTTCCATTTTAACCAATCACATAATTTTGAAATTTTAAATGTTTCGGAAAATTATAAGTATTTTCCTAAAAAGTATCCATTTTTCTGTTCAACCTTTCTATCCCACACCTGTAAAATCAGGAAATTCATTTTTTTGAAAAGTTTCTTTTAAAATTTTCTAACTATACCCTTACGTTTAGTATTGCGTACTTAGATTTTCCGACTCCTTAATAAAATTTCCCGGAAATTTAAACATTTGAAAAAGCTGTCAGGAAATTTCTATATAAAGAACGTTAAAAATCGATTTTTCCAAATAAAAAATCGGAAAAATTTGAGTTTTACATGAAAAAATTTCTAACCTTACTTATGAATTTTTGCAGACTTTTCTATCATCTCCCGAATTTTCCAGATCTTTTCAGATGTTTTGCCTGCTTTTTTCCGTGATTTTAACGAACTTTCCGTATAATCATTCAGAATTGTCCGTAATTTTCCCAACCAATTTATAGATAAATTTAAAATTTAAAATTATATGGAAGGATAATAGCCCTACCTGATAATAATTAAACTCTAATTTATCCTACACCTTAACCTAAGGGCTGACGAAAAAATCTTTCCATTCGAACATTGGTGTAATGAACTATATTTATACATAAGTTCATCTGATGACCCTCAACAAATATTTTATTACGCTACCTCAACTACCTAAACTGCCTAAAATTAATTGATATTATTTAGGTCGAACAATGGCATATTTTAAATTGACTCATGAGTTTATAGAATATCATTGTTCGAGTACATATTACATTGGTTCATAAGCTCATCAGAATATTTCATAAAAATTACAAATTTTATGAAATTGCGAGATTTGAATAAAAATGAAAGAATTCATGAGAATCAAAAAATTTAATGAAAATCTAAAAAAATAAAAAAAATTTTAGAATTATTAAAAATTTTACAAGAAATCAGTTATTACGACAATTCCAGTAGAATTTACGGAAGCAAAAATCAGAAAGCTATTACAGCAGTGGTGTGCAGTTTAAACGCGGAAAGCGGAGGGCACACCTTCTCGAATCCCTCGGGAAGTTAAATTAAAAATTTGCATATAATTAGATTGATTCAGATCATCTTTTAAATGATTCCACATCGAAATTTATAAAAGAATCTAAAAACTTGTCCCTAGACTCCCAATTTTTTTTTAAATTTTCCAACTTCTTCCAGACTTTTTACTGAATTTTTTTTTGACTTTCGTATTTCATATCGATGGTAACAGACAGTTATGTGTCTAATTGAGGAGTTATTCAGTTCTGTAGAATTTTGCCACTAGTTTTTAGCTGTGGAGTGGAGATTTATCCGCAGAATTTATATCTTTTGTTAAAACATTCAAAAGCAATACAAAATCTGTAAAAAGTTTAGGTATTTAGAGGCATAACTTAGTCCCCACTTGTCTCCTTTTCCCGATTTTCTATAATTAATTGGAATTTTCCTAGAAATTGCCTTAATTTCCTTTTTTCCTTGGACCATTTTCTTAATTCCAATCTTTTCCTGACATTTAGCGTATCTTACCCAAATTTATCCGAATTTTTCCCTACTCTTCATAATATCCATGTCTTTCTATTTTTTATAAGTTTTTTCAACATTTATTTTCTTAGAAAATTTCCGGTTTTTCGGACTTTTCAAACTTTGTCGATATGTTCGTATAGTTCTTCTGATATTATACCATTTTCCTGGGACTGTTAAATTCTTGCCGAGTTTAGAGTAAATTATTCCTTATCTTTTCCGACTTGTTGCTAGCGTTTTCTTGACTTAATCTTAACTTTTCTCGACATTTCATTGAATTCTCTAAATATCGTTAAATTAATTCCTACTGTCTTTCCTATATGCTGTCAATGAGCTTTCATGATTTTTGAAACATGTTTTCCTAGGAAAATTTGAAATTTTGTGAAAGTACCGATATCTGGTTAGAAAATAGATTTTAAAATGTAAAATATTAAGTTCGAAACTTAAAATTTTCTCTGAGCTTACTAAGAGATAGAAAGTTTTTAGCGAAAAATTCATATTTTATCAAAATTTAATAAATCGAAAAAAAAAATGGATTCCAAATTATATAAAACGGCATTTTAATTTTAGGCTTTCTATAATCTTACGGAATTTAAAGCTTTATTTTGGAGAAAATTAAAATTTCGTTAATGGACCGTTATCTGGATATAAAACGAATTTTTATAAGTAAAAACTTAAGTTGGGAACTAAAAGCTCTCGATGTAATTTTAATAGATTGGACAAGATTTCTGCGAAAATTCCATAAAATTACAAATTTTATGAAATTGCGGGATTTAAATAAAAGTCGAAGAATTCATGAGAATCAGAAAATGTTATGAAAATCTGAAAAATTTAAAAAATTGGAAAAATTAGTATCGAGATATTGAATTTGAAAAAGAGTCTGGGCAATTTCGTTTATTAAAAACACAAATGGAAATAATTTTTGTTTCTGCTGGACATTCTAATGCGACGAGCCACGCGACTTAACCCACGTGAGACTTCAGGTCTTTACCATAAAATCCATTCAAAAAAAATATTTGGCTAAATACTTCAATCAATTGTATTCAATTAAATTAATTGGATAAAATTATTGTTCATTGACAAACTAAGATGAATTGAATATTTTTAAATTAAGCATAGAAAATCGATGTTATACAATTTATTTCCCCATTTCTGGGTGTCTAAACGTTTCTTATAAGCTAATTCGCCAAACCTATACAAATTTGAGTAAATTCATGTAATTTGAATTTCAATTTAAGCATGTAAAAACAAGGCATTATGAATACCAATTCTAATAAATATTTTGAAAAATTATTATTAATTTACTCTACGGCGGGTACCCATTTCCCAATCCGTTAATTCTAAATAGAGTTCTCAAATTCGGTAAATTTGTAACCAAACTTTACACCCTAATTGCCCTGAGGTAGAATTTTGATTGGAAAGTGAAACCGTGTACCTAATCGTGAAAAGTGACTTTCCACCCATTTTTTCCCACTAGACGGGACATTATTTGAACTTGCAAAGCTTTGCAACTGTGCAACGGCGATAAATAAACGTAATTTTTTCCACTTATAAATTTGTTCGTGAAAAGGGAAAGCGATCCTGGTGGAAACTTACTTTCCACGATTTCATCCCACGATTTCATTTT